>CAUYQU010099361.1:0-25968 GCA_963574635.1 Cheracebus regulus
CACTGGTTTCTTCCCATTTTTGTGGATTTATCCACCTGTCGTCTTTGTAATTGCCGACTTTCAGATTGGGTCTCTGAGTGGACGTCCGGCTTGTTGGTGATGAAGTTTTTTCTGTTTCTTAGTTTTCCTTCCGGGGGCGCCCCTTCCCTACAGAGCTGGGCCGTCCCGGGTTCAGCTGTGCTTGTTCTCAGTCCTCAGTGCTTCCAATTGCTGTTCTCCTTGTGGGGATGGGACCAGCTGAGGCCAACTAAAAGCGTACTCAGTCCCATATACTCTGCAGCGAGAAGTGCCGCGCCAGGGCACTGGCAAAACTGGCAAGACCATAAAAGTCATGCTGGCAACCCGTGTGGCTCCTCTGCCGGGAATCTCCCTGTTTGTGGGCCACAAAAATTCCTCTGAAATTGCGGCGTCCAGTTGCTCTCTGCGCTTTCACTGTGAACTACAATCCTGAGCTGCTGCTAAGCAGCCATCTTGGATCTCTCCTATTTCCAGTTCTTAATATCATAGCGTTTTTCTTTCTAGCCTTACCCGCATTCTGTGTTGCAGCTTCATTCTCCAAGAATCAGAAATTTGTCTCCCAGTATCATTCATATATTTACTGGGGAAGGTGGATGTGCATCCAGCTAGAACTTGGGGGTTCTATCTTTCTAGGAAGGAGTGAATGGGAGTACTGGATGACTGATGCCAGAGATTATTTTTGAATGGCATAGTATCCCAAATATAATGTTTCTCATTCTTAGGGTATTGACCCTTTAAACCAAATAAAATGTTACAGTAGGACCATGAAGAAAAGTATCTGATAGAAATATCCAGAGATAGATATATTCAGATGAGAGCCTTCCAGTTAGTGTTTCCTTGCAGATGCTAGTACAGTTAATGTGAAGGAATGGTTTCTTGGGAAGTGTTACAGAGCTCTCCTGGTCTGTGTCACTGAGACCAATGATTAGCATTGCTTTATTTACCTCTCACTCTCTTTTTAACATTCTCAGAGGTAGTTTGACAAGTTCTCAAACCATATCCCTCTACTACTTATTGAGAAGACCAAGGCATTTGAGGACAAACCTATGTTAAACAGACCAAATCAGGATATTGGTAACAAAGCAGTAGAGTATAATAGAAAGCAGACTCTCAGTCAGGCACAGGGGCTCACATCTATAGTCTCAACTACTCAGGAGGCTGAGGTGAGAGCATTATTTAAACCCAGGAGTTTGAAGCTGCAGTGAGCTATGATTGCACCACTGCATTCCAGCCTGGGTGACAGTGAGACCCCATCTTGAAAGAGCCGGCCGGGTACAGTTGCTCACGCCTGTAATCCCAGCACTTTGGGAGGCCAAGGTGGGTGGATCACCTGAGGTTAGGAGTTCAAGACCAGTCAGGCCAACATGGTAAAACCCTGTCTTTACTAAAAATACATAGCCAGGCTTGGTGGTAGGTGCCTGTAATCTTAGCTACTTGGCTGAGGCAGCAGAATTGCTTGAACCCAGGAGGTGGAGGTTGTGGTGAGCTGAGATTGCACCATTGCAGTCTTGTCCAGTCCAGCCTGGGCAACAAGAGTGAAATTCCATCTCAAAAAACAAAAACGAAAGAAAAAGCCAACTCTAGAATTAGACTTTCTTGTTCAGTGCAGCCATTTGCTAGTTGCATAACTGCAGACAAAATACTTGACCTCTCTATTCCTCAGTTTGCTTGTGTGTTCCATGTTTGATGATAATATCTTTTATTTCTGTTGTAAAGGTTAAAACTATATGCCTGGCATATAGTAAGAGCTGTAGAGTGTTAACTGCTATTTTCAACATAGATGTCACTATTACTAGATTTCTGCTAATTTATATTAGAAATTTCTAAGCAAGGGATCAGTAAACTGTAGCCTTCTGGCCAAATCTGGCCTGTGTCCTATTTTTGTACAACACAAGAGCCGAGATTTTAAACTTTTAAAAAGTTATAAGAAAAACAATATGCTACAGAGAACATCTGTGGCCCATAAGACCTAAAACATTACTGTCTGGCCCATTTTAGGAAGTTTCTCGTTCTCTGGTGTAAGCAAATTTTAGTTTCTTGGAAACCTTGCTTCTGAGATGCATACAAACTACAGATAGGTATTATCTCAATTCAGCACTTCTCAAATCTTAGATTTAAAAACAAATGTTCAAATTGACATAGAAGACACAAGCACATTTTTTATAGAAAATTAGGACCATATATGAAGCAATGCGCTGTGTGTCCAATGTGTAGTTAATCTGCAATTCTGTGTATGTTAATCTTTTTTTTTAATGTAAGCAAACTTAGATTTTACAGGCTTAAGTAACTTCCCCAAATCAGTCAGTAGTAAATGTCACAACTGCAGTTTGAACTCAGGTTTTTCCTGCTGACTTTAAAGCTACTCTTAAATGCTATCTGTGTGAATTACATTGCAATGTCAGAACCCCTAAGTTTACATTCTGTAGAGCATGTATCCCATTTCACAAGAATGAAGTACAAATGTAAGAATAGAAAATCCTTCAAAAAGTACCAAATTTGCCTAGGAAGTCTTTTGCTGTATTTCTATTCAGGCTTTTCCTGTAATAAGTCAGTAATCTAAGGCAAGCTTGTCTGACCTGCAGCCCCGGACAGCTTTGAAGTGGCCCGACACAAATTCATAAAATTTTTAAAACATTATGGGATTTTTTTTGCAAAATTTTAAAGCTCATCAGCTATTTTATGTGTGGCCTAAGACAGTTATTCCCGTGTGGCCCAGGGAAACCAAAAGATTGGACACCCTGATCTAAGAGGTATGTTTTGTATTTCCTTGTTACATTTCTGACCCCTATGCCACTAATTTTTAAGTATTTCTTGTTTGATGATTGAAAAGCCAATTCTGAAAAATTAAATGTTGAAAAAGAACAGCCATGTTTGAAGCTTTAACCTAGCAGTTGTAACCTAACTGAATGCACCTCTTCCAACTGTAATTTTGCAGTCCACTTGAGGAATGAATCTTTTAGGTCTTATCTGAAACTATTTACTTGGTAGTTCCCCCACAAAAATCATGTTTCTTTAAAAATACGCAGCTTTTTCCAGGCATAGTGGCTCCTGCCTGTAATTCCAGCACTTTTGGAGGCTGAGGCAGGAGAATGGCTTGAGCCCCAGAGTTCAAAACCAGCCTGGGCAACATAGTGAGATCCCATCTCTAAAAAAAAATTTTTTTAACAATTAAGCTGGGCATGGTGTTGCGGACCTGTAGTCCCAGCTACAGGCTGAGTGGCTAAAGTGGGCAGATTGCTAGAGCCCAGGAGGCTGAGGCTGCAGTGAGTTGTAATGTTGCACTGCACTCCAGCCCAGGGCCCTGACTCAGAAATAATAATTTTTTAAAAACGCAGGTTTTAGGATAGCCATTCACTTGAAAATTCTAAGTTGGCAAGCCTTTCAGCAATTTATACCCATATTTCTCTTCTCGTTGTCCCCTCCCCCTTTTAAGTTTTGAGGTATAATTAACATACAAGAAGCTATCCATATTTAAAGTTTGATTTTTAAAGTTTTAATATGCATCTTTGAAACTGTCACCACAATCAAGATAGCAAACACATCCATCATTCTTCAAAGTCACCTTGTATCTCCCTTTTAATCTCCATCCTGCTCTTTCCCAGTCCCCAAGCAACCACTGATCTGCTGTCACTTTCGAGTAGTTTGCATTTTCTACAGTTCTAACAAATGAAAACCATACAGTATATCCTTTTTTTCTTCTTCCAGAAGAGATTCATCCTTATTGCCTGTATAGAATTAATTCTTCATTACTGAGCATTACTGCAATTGTGTAGACATACCACAATTTTTAAATCCGTCTGCTGATGGGGATTTGAGCTGTTTTCGAACTTTTAGCTATTATAAATGCTATGACATGCTATGAACACTTGTTTGTATACAAGTATTCATATGGATATACATATGTATAGTCTAGAAATATATATGTATTCCATATGTATATATTTTATCTTGGATAAATGGCTAGGAATTGAATAACTGAATCATATGGTAAGTATATATATAACTATTGTATTTTTAATTTAGTATTTTTATTTATCACAGTTACACAAATTTGGAGGGGTACATGTGGTATTTCAATATATGTGTACAGTGTGTAATGATAAAATTGGTGTAGCTGGGATGTCCATCACCCCAAACATTGTGTTTAACTTTTTAAGGAACTCCCACTCTTTTCCAAAGTGGTTGTTGCTCTTTTATGTTTTCACCAGCAGTTTATACATTTTCATCAAAATGTGTAACGG
Source organism: Cheracebus regulus (assembly GCA_963574635.1). NCBI lineage: Eukaryota > Metazoa > Chordata > Mammalia > Primates > Pitheciidae > Cheracebus > Cheracebus regulus. The sequence continues at coordinate 4,260 of CAUYQU010099361.1, forward strand.
TTGGTCTCTTAATTTTAGCCATTCTGGTGCAGTAATATCTCATTTTAATTTTCATTTTTCTAAACATGCTTTTGATGTGCTTATTTTCCATTATCGCATCTTTGGTAAAGTCTATTTAAGTACTTTGCCCATTTTTTATTGGATTACTTGTTTTGAGTTTTGCAGGTTCTTTGTGTCTTATTGATATGAGTCCTTTATCAGGTATGTGATTTGCAAATATTTTTTCACTCAGTCTGTGCTTAAGCAGAAGTTTAAAATTTTTATTAAGTCTAGTTTATCATAACTTGATGAATCATGCTTTTGGTGTCATCTAAGAGACCTTTGTTTAATCCAAGGTCTCAAAGACTTTCTCCTATGTTTTCTTCTAATTTTATAAGTTTAGGTTTTACATACAGATGTATGATCCATTTTTAACTGATACTTGTATATGATATAAAACATGTTTATTCATCTTAAAACTATGAATGTCCAGTTATGCCAACACCATTGGTTTAAAAAGATGATCTTTTCTCCATTGAATTGACTTTGTATCTGTGTCAAAAGTCAATTGACTATATATGAGTGGGCTTATTTCTGAACTCTTTATTCTAGCTTGTTGATCTTTATGTCTTTTCACCATACATAGCCAGTTGTTCTTGATTACTAACATAGCTTTATAGTAAGTCTCTAAATCTGGTAGCATGAGTCTTCTAGCTTTGCTTTTTCAAAATTGCTTTAGCTATTCTAATTCTTTTGCTTTTTCATGTAAGTTGAATCATCTTGTTGATTCTTTTAAAGAATATTTGCAGGGCTTTTGATGGGAAGTGTGTTGGAAGATTTGACTTCTTGAGTCTTCCAATGAACATGGCATATCCCTTTGCTTATTTAGATCTTTTATCAGTGATTTTTATTTTTCAGTACACAGATATTGCCTATGTTTTGTTAGACTTGTACTTAAAAATTTCCTAAAAATTTTGTTCTATTGTAAGTTTCTATTCATACTAGTATATAGAAATGCAACTTATTTATATTAACATTATCTATTAACATTGCATCCCAGGACCTTTTGAAACTGACTTATTAGTTCTTGTAGCTTTTTCATAGATTCCTTATACATAATCATGTTGTATGCAAATGGAGACTGTTATTTCTTCTTTTTCAATATGGTTTTTGTTTGCTTGTTTTTCTAAGAGCTTTTTGTGCATCTACTAAGATGATTGAATAATTTTCCTTCTTTAATCTATTAATATAATGAATTACATCCATTTAAAAATGTTTGAACAACATTGCATTCCTGAGATAAACCTACTTAATCATGATATAGTATTCTTTTCATATATTCTACTTGCTGGTATTTGTTGAGAAATTTTGTGTCTGTGTTTATGAGGCATATTAATCTGTTGTCTTCATGTAATGTATTTTTCTAATTTTGGTAACAAGATAACGCTAGCCTTATAAAATGAGTTGGGAAGTGTTTCTCTCCTATTTTCTTCTTTTTCCATAAAATGTTTGTGTAGAATTGGTAGCATTTTTCCTTTAAATGTTTGGTACATATAAGAGGCCTAGGCCTGGTGGTGGTGTTCTGGAGGTGTCTTAATTTGAATTCAGCGTCAATAGGTAGAGGAATATTCAGGATATCTGTTTCTTCTTGAATGAGTTTTGTTAGTTTTTCTCCTTTAAAGAAGTTGTCATGTATGGCATAAAGTTGTTCATAATATTCCCTTGTTATTTTAATGTCATTAGGATACATTTTTTTTCTTTTTTTCTGTATACCAGGCTGGAGTGGAGTGGCAGGATCTTGTACTCACTGTAACCTTTGTCTCGCAGGTTCAAGTGATTCTCCTGCCTCAGCCTCCTGGGTAGGTGAGATTACAGGCACCTGCCACAACACCCAGCTAATTTTTGTATTTTTGGTAGAGATGGGGTTTTGCCATGTTGGCCAGGCTGGTCTCGAACTCCTGACCTCAAGTGATCCACCTGCCTCAGCCTCCCAAAGTGCTGGATTTACAGGCATGAATCAACGTGCTTGGCCTGTCACTAGGATTTGTAATTATATCCTTCTTTCAGCCCTACAATTGGTAATTTCTGCTTTGTCTTGTTTTCTTGTTCTTTTCAAAGTTTATTGATTTTTTTTCACTAGTGTTCTCCTTTTAGTTTCATTAATTTCTGCTTTCCTTTTTTTTAAATTATCTTTTTATTGCATTTTACGTTTTGGGGTACATGTGAAGGACATGCAAGACTGTTGCATAGGTACACACATGGCAGTGTGATTTGCTGCCTTCCTCCCCATCACCTATATCTGGCATTTCTCCCCATGTTATCTCTCCCCAACTCCCCACCCCCCACTGTCCCTCCCCTATTTCCCCCTGACACATTCCAGTGTGTGATGCTCCCCTTATTGTTTTCTTCCTTCTTGCTTAGGAGTTTAATTTTCTTTCTCTTCTTTGTTCATAGGCAGGGGCTCGCTCTGTCACCCAGGCTGGTCTCAAACTCCTGGGCTCAAGCAGTTCTCCTGCCTTGGCCTCCTTCATATGCTGGGATTACAGGTGTGAGCCACTGCACTCAGCTTTTCTTTTAAAGTTTATTAAGCTTAAAAAAGCTTAGATAATTGATGTAAGCTCCTTGTCTTCCAATATAAGCATTTAATGCTCTAAATTTTTCCCTAAATGCTGCGTTAGTGGCATTCTATAAGTTGATATCTTTTTTTTTTCTCTTTTCCCTTGTAACTCATGGGTTATTATTATTATTATTTTTTGACCCATGGGTTATTTGATTTCCATGGGTATTGGGGGATTTTCCTGAGATTGTTTTGTTATTGATTCTCATTTAATTTTGTTGTGATGTGAGAATATACCTTGTGTGCTTTCAATTCTTTTAAATTGATGTGGTGAATTACATGGCCCAGAGTATGATACACCTTGGTATGTTTTATGAGCCCTTGAAAAGAACATGTATTCTTTTGTGTTGGGGTATTCTATAAATGTCAGTTAAGTGGTGTTGATTAATAGTGCTGTTGAGGTTTTCTGTATCTGTATCCTTACTTTTTTTTCTCTCTCTTATCGAGGCAAGATTTCATCATGACTTACTGGTTTTCTTCCCATTTGTTTTATTGGTTAATGATAGTGAAGTCTCCAACTGTAATTGTGGGTGGTTTAGTGTTTGTCTTATCAGTTTTGGCTTAGTATATTTTGAAGCTCTATTGTTTTCTGTATACACATTTAATTTTATGTCTTTTTGGTGAAAGTATCTCTTTATTATTTAATGTCCCTCTTATTTCTGGTAATAATCTGTGTTTTGATGTCTACTTTGTTTGCTTTTAGTATCACCACTATAGCCTTTTACTAGTGTTTGTCGAATAGTACAGCCACTCCAGCTTTATTTTGATTATTGTTGCCTTATTCTCCAATCTGACAATTTGTTATAATTGGTTTATGTCATTTATATATCATTTAGTTATTGATATGGTCAGAGATAAATTTAATTTTGGTTATCTTCTTTGTTCCTTTTCCTCGTCAAACAGTTTTGCTAATTTTTAAAGAATGATTTCATATTGTGTCCACACTTAGCTTATTTATACAGGTTGAATATCCCTTACCCAAAATGTTTAGGATAAGAGGTGTTCAGATTGTTTCAGATTTTGCAATATTTGAATTGTAGTTATCAGTTGAGTATTCCCAATCTGAACATCTGAAATCCAAAACACTCCCATGGGCATTTCCTTTGAGTTGTCATGTCAGCATTCAAAAATATTCAGATTTTGCAGCATTTGGATATTCAGATTGGTGTACTCAACTTGTACCCCTTTTCATAATTGTTTTAATGTTTACCATAGAATTTACAATATATATCTGTAGTTAATGACAGCCTGTCTTTAAATAATATATACTATTATTTATTTATTTTATTTCAATAGGTTTTTGGGAAACAGGTGGTGTTTAGTTACATCAGCAAGTTCTTTAGTGGTAATTCCTGAGATTTTTGTATCCTACTTGTACAACTGTGCACTTCCAATTTCTTCCTTCAAACTTTTGTCCAATTGTTGTCAAGCATTTGTCTTTTGCATATGCTATAAAGCCAAGTACACTGCTGTTATTTTTGCTTTAGGGAGTCAAGTGTCTTTCAGAGCAATTAAAACTTAAATTCTTAACTGCTTCTGGAAATCTTCATTTCTTTGCATGTTTACCAAATTTTATATAGCATTTTTTCTGTTTGAAGAACTTCCTTTAATGTTTCTTGCACTGCTGGTTGGCTGGTACTGAATCTTCTCATTTGTTTGTCTCAAAAAAATTTTATTATGTCTTCATTTTTGAGGGATATATTTGCTGGGTATGGAATTATGTGTTGACTTTTTTCTTTCGATACTCTTTGTATTGTGGTATGCATAGTTTCCAATGAGAAGTGTTGTATAATTCTCATACATCTTTCTTTGTATGTATTGTGTCTCCCCATTCAAAATTTTGGCTGCCTTTAAAATTTTCTCTTTATTTTGAATTTACTGCAGTTTGAATATGACGTGTCTAGGTGTGATTGTTTTTATTTTAAAAATACAGATACTACCATGGAAAATCCACAGAAATAGACTCATTCACCTAGAAACTCTTGTTTCTTTTTAATTTTTTTTTTTTTTTTGGTGAGACAGAGTCTTGCTCTGTTGCCCAGGCTGGAGTACAGTGGCATGATCTTGGCTCACTGCAACCTCTGCCCCTCAGGTTCAAGCAATTCTCTGCCTTAGCCTCCTGAGTAGCTGGGATTACAGGTGCACACCACCATACCTGGCTAATTTTTGTATTTTTAGTAGAGACGGGGTCACCATTTTGGCCAGGCTGGTCTTGAAACCCTGACCTCATGATCCACCTGCCTTGGCCCCCACAAAGTACTAAGATTATAGGCATGAGCCACCGCACCCAGTCAAAACTCTCCTTACTACACTCTTCATGTAATAAACCAGAGGATAGAAGGGTGTATATTTTAATGCATTAGAAAAAACTCATTTGTAGGCTGAGCACAGTGGCTCACACCTGTAATCCCAGGTTTTTGGGAGGCTGAAGCAGGCGGATCACCTGAGGTCAGGAATCTGAGACCAGCCTAGCTAACATGGTGAAACCTTGTTTCTACTAAAAATACAAAACGTTAGCTGGGTGTGGTGGCACATGCCTGTAATCCCAGCTACTTGGGAGGCTGAGGCAGGAGATTCACTTGAATCCAGGAGGCAGAGGTTGCAGTGAGACAGGATCGTGCCATTGCACTCCAGCTTGGGCACTAAGAGCCAAACTCCATCTCAAAAAAAAAAGAGAAAAAACTCATTTGTATATCTTTTGTCTTTGGTTATGTTTTGTTGTTCAGTAAGGTCATTGATATTCAAATCTTTGTACTTTAAGTTGCAATTAAAGATTCAATTGAGAAAAATCACACTTTCACATAGGACAGTATGCATTATTGTTAGGTTTTAACTTAAATATATACTTCTTGAATTTTCCATGTGCACGAGGAACCATTGAAAGTATACACAAAAATACTAACACTGGCTGGTCATGATGGCTCATGCTTGTATCCCAGCACTGTGGGAGGAAGAGGCAGACAGATCTCTTGAGGTCAGGAGTTCAAGACCAGCCTGGGCAAGATGGTGAAACCTTGTCTCTCATGGCCGAATAGGAACAGCTCCGGTCTACAGTTCCCACTGAGAGCACACCAGAAGACGAGTGATCTCTGCATTTCCAACTGAGGTACCAGGTTCATCTCATTGGGACTAGTTAGACAGTGGGAACAGCCCAAGGTGGGCAAGCTGAAGTAGGGTGGGGTATAGGGGTGGGGCATAGCCTCACCAGGGAGGTACAAGGGGCCAGAGAACTCTCTTCCCCAGCCAAGGGAAGCCATTAGGGACTTCCAGACACTCTGGCACTCTGGCTGAGATACTGCGCTTTTCCCACGGTCTACACAACCCACAAACCAGGAGATTTCCTCCAGTGCTTACAACACCAGCACCCCAGGTTTCCAGCACAAAACTGGGTGGCTGTTTTAGTCAAGTGGCTCCTGGAATGCCAGTGAGACAGAACCCCCGAAAAAGGGGACTGAAGCCAGGGGGCCAAGCGAGCTGGCTTGGCAGGTCCCACCCCAACAAAGACTGGCAAGCTAAGATCCACTGGCTTGAAATTCTCACAGCCAGCATAGCAGTCTGAGCTTGACCTGGGACGTTTGTGCTGGGTGCAGGGAGGGGTATCCACTATTGCTAAAGCTCTGGTAGTGGTTTTAAAATTGCCTGTGTAAATAAAGCCACCGGGAAGTTTATACAGCAGCTGGGCAGAGCCCAGCAAGGCAACTCAGCAAGACTTCTGTAGGCAGCCTGTTAAGCAGATTCCCTTCTTGTTAGGCAGGGCATCTCAGAAAAAAAGACAGCAGCCCATCAGGGACTTAAAAAGCCCCCACCTTCCTGGGACAGAGCACCTGGGAAGAGGGGCAGTTGTGGGTTCTGCTTCAGCAGACTTAAACATCCCTGCCTGGCAGCCCTGAAGGGAGCAACGGACACCCCCCAGCACAGTGCTTGAGCTCCAGTAAGGGACAGGCTGCCCCTTCAAGTGGTTCTCTGATCCCCCTGTGTATCCTATCTGGGAGATAAATCATACAGGAGAGCTCTGGCTGACATCTGGCAGGTATCCTTTTGGGACAAAGCTACCAGAGGAAGGAACAGGCAGCAATCTTTGCTGTTCTGCTGCCTCCGCGGGTGATTCCCAGGCAAGCAGTGTGTGGAGTGGACCTCCTCTAGCAAACTACAGCAGACTGCAGCAGAGGAACCTGACTGTTTGAAGGAAAACTAACAGGAAGAAAGAAATAGCTGCAACATCAACAGAAAGGATGTCCACTCAGAAACCCCACCCAAAAGTCACCAACTTAAAAGACCAAAGGTAGATAAATCCACGAAGATGGGAAGGAACCAGCACAAAAAGGCTGAAATCACCAAAAGACAGAATGCTTCTTCTCCTCCAAGGGATCACAACCCCTCACCAGCAAGGGAACAAAATTGGATCGAGAATGTGTGTGACAAATTGACAGAAGGTGGGTAATAAACTCCTCTGAGTTAAAGGAGCATTTTCTAACCCAATGCAAGGAAACTAAGAACCTTGAAAAAAGGTTTGACAAAATGCTAATGAAAATAACCAGCATGGAGAACATAAATGACATGATGGACCTGAAAAACACAGCATGAGAACTTCATGAAGCATGCACGTTTCAACAGCCGAATCAAGTGGAAGAAAGGATGTCGGAGATTGAAGATCAACTCAATGAAATAAAGTGAGATGGCAAGATTAGAGAAAAAGTAAAAAGAAATGAACAAAGCCTCCAAGAAATATGGGATTATGTGAAAAGACCAAATCTTTGCTTGATCAGTATACCTAAAAGTGACAGGAAGAATGAAACCAAGTTGGAAAACACTCTTCAGGATATCATCCAGGAGAACTTCCCCAACCTAGCAAGGCAGGCCAACATTCAAATTCAGGAAATACAGAGAACACCACAAAGATATTCCTAGAGAAGAGCAACCCCAAGGCACATAATCTTCAGATTCACCAGGGTTGAAGTGAATGAAAAAATGCCAAGGGCAGCCAGAGAGAAAGGTTGGGTTACCCGAAAGGGAAGCCCATCAGACTCAGAGCAGATCTCTCAGCAGAAACTCTACAAGCTAGAAGAGAGTGGGGGCCAATATTCAACATCCTAAAGAAAAGAATGTTCAACTCACTTTCATATTCAGCCAAACTAAGATTCATAAGTGAAGGAGAAATAAAATCCTTTAAAGGACAAGCAACTGCTGAGAGATTTCATCACCACCAGGCCTGCCCTACAAGAGCTCCTGAAGGAAGCACTAAATATGGAAAGGAACAACCAGTACCAGCCACTGCCAAAACATACCAAACTGTAAATACCAACAACACTATGAAGAAACTGCATCAACTAATGGGAAAACAACCAGCTAGCATCAAAATGGCAGGACCAGATTCACACATAACAATATTAACCTTAAATGTAAATGGGCTAAATGCCCCATTCAAAAAGCACATGGGCAGACTGGATAAAAAGTCAAGACCCATTGGTGTGCTGTATTCAGGTAACCCATCTCAAGTGCAAAAACAAACATAGGCTCAAAATAAAGGGATGGAGGAAGATTTACCAAGCAATTGGAGAGCAAAAAAAAAAAAAAAAAAAAAAAAGCAAATTTGCAAACCTAGTGTGTGGTAAAACAGACTTTAAACCAACAAAAATGAAAAGAGACAAGGGCATTATATAATGGTAAAGGGATTAATGCAATAAGAAGAGCTAACAATCCTAAATATATATGCACCCAATACAGGAGCACCCAGATACATAAAGCAAACTCTTAAAGACCTACAAAGAGACTCAGACTCCCACACAATAATAGTGGGAGACTTTAACACCCCATTGTCAATACTAAACATAGCAATCATACACAGAATTAACAAGGATATCCAGGACTTCAACTCGTATCTGGACCAAGCAGACTTAATGGACATCTACAGAACTCTCCACCTCCAAACCACAGAATATACATTCTCAGTATGACATCACACTTACTCTAAAATTGACCACATAATTGGAAGTAAAACACTTCTCACCAATGCAAAAGAACGGAAATCATAACAGCCTCTCAGACCACAGTGCAATCAAATTAGAACTCAGGATTAAGAAACTCACTCAAAACCACACAACTTCATGGAAAATAAACAGCCTGCTCCCAAATGACTACTGGATAAATAATGAAATGAAGGCAGAAATAAAGATGTTCTTTGAAACCAATGAGAATGAAGACACAATGTACCAGAATCTCTGGGACACATTTAAAGCAGGGTCTAGGGGGAAATTTATAGCACTCAACGCCCACCAGAGAAGTGAGGAAAGATAGAAAATTGACATCCTAATGTCACGATTAAAAGAACTAGAGGAGCAAGATCAAACAAACTCAAAAGCTAGCAGAAGGCAAGAAATAACTAAGGTCAAAGCAGAACTGAAGGACATAGAGACACAAAAAACCCTTCAAAAAAAATCAATAAATCCAGGAGTTGGTTTTTTGAAAAGATCAACAAAATAGACCACTAGCCAGACTAATAAGAGAAGATTCAAATAGATGCAATAAAAAATGATAAAGGGGATATCACCACCAATCCCACAGAAATACAAACTACCATCAGAGATTACTACAAACACCTCTATGCAAATAAGCCAGTAAATCTAGTAAAAATGGATAAATTCCTGAACAATCACTCCCTCCCAAGACTAAACCAGGAAGAAGTTGAATTCCTGAATAGACCAATAACAAGGTCTGAAATTGAGGCAGAAATTAATAGCTTACCAACCAAAAAAAAGTCCAGGACCAGATGGGTTCACAGCCAAATTCTACCAGAGGTACAAAGAGGAGCTGGTACCATTCCTTCTGAAACTATTCCAAACAACAACAAAAAAGGGACTCCTCCCTAACTCATTTTATGAGACCAACATCATCCTGATACCAAAACCTAGCAGAGATGCAGCTAAAAAAGAAAATGTCAGGCCAATATCCATAATGAACAATGATGCAAAAATCTTCAATAAAATACTGACAATCCAACAGCACATCAAAAAGCTTTTCCATCACAATCAAGTTGGCTACATTCCAGGGATTCAAGGCTGGTTCAACATACACAAATCTATAAACGTAATCCATCACATAAACAGAACCAAAGACAAAAACCACATGATTACCTCAATAGATGCAGAGAAGGCCTTCAACAAAATTCAGCAGCCCTTTATGCTAAAAACTCTCAATAAACTAGGTATTGATAGATTGTATCTCAAAATAATATGAGCTATTTGTGACAAACCTGCAGCCAATGTCATATGGAATGGGCAAAAACTGGAAGCATCCCCTTTGAAAACTGGCACAAGACAAGGATGCCCTTTCTCACCACTCCTATCCAACATAGTACTGGAAGTTCTGGCTAGGGCCATCAGGCAAGAGAAGGAAATAAAGGGTATCTGAATAGGAAGAGAGGATGTCAAATTGTCCCTGTTTGCAGATGACATGATTGTATATTTAGAAAACCCCATTGTCTCAGCCTAAAATCTCCTTAAGCTGATAAGCAACTTCAGCAAAGTCTCTGGATATAAAATCAATGTGCAAAAATTGCAAGCATTCCTATACACCAATAATAGACAAACACAGAGCCAAATCATGAGTAAACTCCCGTTCACAACTGCTACAAAGATAATAAAATACCCAGGAATACAACTAACAAGCGATGTGAAGGACCTCTTTAAGGAGAACTACAAACCACTGCTCAAAGAAATAAGAGGGCAGAAACAGATACAAAAACACAAAAACATTCCATGCTCATAGTTTGGAAGAATCAATATTGTGAAAATGGCCATACTGCCCAAAGTAATTTATAGATTCAATGCTATCCCCATCAAGCTACTAATGACTTTCTTCACAGAACTGGAAAAAACCACCTTAAACTTCACATGAAACCAATAAAGAGCCTGCACAGCCAAGACAATCCTTAGGGGGGGGGGAAAAAAAAAAAGCTGGAGGCATCATGCTACCTGACTTCAAACTATATTACAAGCCTACTGTAATCAAAACAGCATTGTACTGGTACCAAAACAGAGATACAGACCAGTGGAACAGAGCAGAGGCCTCAGAAGGAATGCTACACAACTACAACCATCTGATCTTTGACAAACCTGACAAAAACAAGCAATGGGGAAAGGATTCCCTATTTAATAAATGGTATTGGGAAAAGTGGCCAGCCATATATAGAAAGCTGAAACTAGATCCCTTCCTTACACCTTATACAAAAATTAGTTAAAGATTTAAACATGAGGCCTAACACCATAAAAACTCTAGAAGAAAACCTAGGCAATATCATTCAGGACATAGGAATGGGCAAGGACTTCATGAAGAAAACACCAAAAGCAATGGCAACAAAAGCCTAAATAGACAAATGGGATCTAAATAAACTTAAAAGCTTCTGCACAGCAAAAGAAACTATCAATAGAGTGAACTGGCAGCCAACAGAAAGGGAAAAAATATTTGCAATCTACTCATCTGACAAAGGGCTAATATCCAGTATGGAGAACTTAAATCTACAAGAAAAAATCCCATCAAAAAGTGGACAAAGGATATGAACAGACATTTTTGAAAAGAAGACATTTATGCAGCCGACAAACATATGGAAAAAAGCTCATCATCACTGGTCATTAGAGAAATGCAAATCAAAACCACATTGAGATGCCACCTCACCAGTTAGAATGGCAATTATTAAAAAAACAGGGGACAACAAACTCTGGAGAAAGTATGGAGAAAGAGGAATGCTTTTACACTTGTTGGTGGGAGTGTACATTAATTCAACCATTGTGGAAGACAGTGTGGCGATTCCTCAAGGATCTAGAAATAGACATACCATTTGACCCAACAATCCTATTACTTGGTATGTACCCAAAGGATTATAAATCATTCTACTCTAAAGACACATGCATATGTACCTTTATTGCAGCACTGTTCACAATAGCAAAGACTTGGAACCAATCCACATGTCCATCAATGATAGACTGGATAAAGAAAATGTGGCACATATACCCCATGAAATACTATGCAGCCATAAAAAGGATGAGTTTGTGTCTTTTGCAGGGATGGATGAAACTGGAAACCATCATTCTCAGCAAATTGACACAAGAACAGAAAACCAAACACCGCATGTTCTCACTGATAAGTGGGTGTTGAACAATGATAACACTTGGACACAGGGAGGGGAACATCACACACCAGGGGCTAGGGGAGGAATAACGAGGTCGGGGGGATTGGGGAGGGATAGCATTAGGAGAAATACCTAATGTAGATGACGGGGCGATGGATGCAGCAAAACACTACCATGGCACATGTATACCTATGTAACCTGCACAATCTGCACATGTACCCCAAAACTTAGTGTGTGTGTGTGTGTGTATTTATATATATATATATATATAAAGAAAACTGTCTGTACTGAAAATGTCAGAATTATGGTTGAAGCAAACAATATACAGGGTGACAACCTGGAAGGGAGATCTGGGGAGAGAGATTCTGTGAGGAAGTAGGGTATTGAAAAGCTCCCCACATGGACCAGGAAATTTAGAAAGGCATGCACATGCTCAGAGAACATATGTTCAGAAATGACCTGAAAAGACTGCAAGCTTTCAACTGTCAATGATCTTTGGCTTGGTGCAAGCAATAAAGGAAGGCTATGGCAGAGTTGTAAATGGCCTGGCTAAGCAAGAAAGAGGGCTCCAACACAGAACCACTGTACAAAGACTGGGTGAATATTTTTCCTTTTTTGTTTGTTTTTGATCCAGACATTCAAGAAAATCCCTGTTAACACACTGGGTAAAAATAAATGAAAAGACTAGAGACCTTAGATACCAAACAATACAGGGAATATTGGGTTTTATAAAAAGGTAGTTTAGAAAACTCATATTCATTTCCCAGAGCTGCTGTTACCACATGCCACAAAATTTGGTGGCTTGGACAATGAAAATTTATTCTCTCCCAGTTTTCTGCAGCTTAGAACTCCAAAATCAAAGTGTCAGAAGGGCCATGCTCTCTTTACCTCTTAGTAACTTCTGGTAGTATCTATCATTGCTGTATCACTTCAAGCTCTGTCTGTGGTCACATGGCATTCTCCCCATGTGTTTCTGCCTTGATATGGTATGTTACTCTTCTAATAGGGATACTGTCATATTGAATGAGGTTACACCCTGAGGGCCTCATCTTGAGTGTGTCTTCAAAAACCCTATTTCAAAGTAAGGTCATGTTCACAGGTTAGGACTTCAACATATCTTTTCAGGAGACACAGTTAAACCTGTAACAGTCACTAAACCAACCATTACAATCCATGATAAAATAAAAACAAATTCTGAGCAGGAGGAAGAATCTCACTTTAAGAGATACCACATTATAAAACAAAATTACACAGCATGCAAATAAAAAGTCCATTCCCAGAATAAATGAACAGAAACTGACCCAAGGAAACACAGACACTGGATTTACTAGACAAAGACTTTGCTCAAAGAGCTAGAGGAAACATAAAGATAATAAAACCAGGAGAATGATGTCTGAAAAAAAGATATAGAAATTATTTTAAAGCCATGAATTTTGGACTTGAAGAGTACAATAACTGAAATCAAAATTCACTAGAAGATTTCAACAACATATTTAAGCAAGCAGAAAAATTAGTGAACTGAAAGATAAGTAAATTGAAGTTATTCTAGTTGAGCAGAAGGGAAAATAAGTAGAACTAAGGTACATGTGGGATGCCATCAAGCATATCAACATATGCACATGGAAGTCACAATAAGAGAGGAGAGAGAGAAAGGAGCATAAAGAATATTTGGCTGCACACGGTGGCTCACGCCTGTAATCCCAGCACTTTGGGAGGCCGAGGCAGGTGGATCGTGAGGTCAAGAGTTTGAGACCAGCCTGGCCAACATGGGGAAACCGTCTCTACTAAAAATACAAAAAATTAGCCAGGCGTGGTGGCGTGCGCTTATAATCCCAGCTACCCTGGAGGCTGAGGCAGGAGAATCTCTTGAACTCAGGAGGCGGAGGTTATGGTAAGCGGAGATCACACCATTGCACTCCAGCCTGTGTGACAGAGCAAGACTGTCACAAAACAAAATAAGAATATTTGAAGAAACCAAGTTCAAAAACTTCTCAAACTTATAAAAACATAACCTACAAGTATAAGAAGCTCAAGGAACTAACTCCAAGAGGAATACATGCATAGAGATCCACACTAAGATATAGTCAAACCATAAAAAGACAGACTCAAAAGTGACTCTTCATGTACAAAGGCTCTATAGTAAGATTAATAACCCATTTCTCATCAGAAACCATGACATCCAGAAAGCAGTGTGATGACCTATTTAAAGTATTGAAATAAAAAAACCTGTTAGCCAAGAATCCTATATCTGGCAAAAGTATCCTTCAAAAATGAAGGAGAAATTAAGACATTCCTAGATAAACACTGAGGGAGTTCATTGCTAGTTAGCCTGCCCTACGAGAAATACAAAATACTTCAGGCAGAAGTGAAAAGACACTAAATAGTATCTTGAAGCCACATAAATTAATAAAGGACATCGGTAAAGTAACTACACAGGCAAACACAAAAGCCAATATTATTGTATTGGCTTATAACTCCTATATGATTTAATATTATTGGCTTATAACTCCTATATGATTTAAAGAAAAATGAGTAAAACAATTATAAATCTATGTTAATGGAGCAAACAATGTATAAAGATATAATTTTTCAAATCCTAAAAAGAGGAAAACATATATGGGAGCAGAGTTTTATACTGTAGAAGCTAAGTTAGTATTAAACTATGTTAACTTATTTAATGTATTATGATATAATTTTAATACTTTTAAATACTTTTGCATCTTTAAATTTTTTCACAATAAAACTTGGAAATATAGGCCAGGTATGGCGGCTCTGTTATCCCAGCACTTTGGAAGGGTGAGGCAGGAGCACAGCTTGAGGCCAGGAGTTTGAGAGCAGCCTGGGCAACAGAGAGAGATCTGTCTCTACAAACTTTTTTTAAAAAATTAGCTGGGTGTGATGGCACATGCCTGTAGTCCTAGCTATGCAGTGAGCTAAGGCTGCAGGACTACTTGAGATGCAGTGAGCCAGGATCACACCATTGCACTCCAGTCTGGATGACAGAGACCTTGTTTCAAAAAAGAAAAAGGATGCTAACTGTATTCTACAGGGTAATCACTAAGAAAATAAAATATACAGAAAAGGGAATAAGAAGAAAATTTAAATGGTACACTACAGATGAGGCATAGTGACTCACACCTGTAATCCCAGGATTTTGGGAGGCCAAGGTGGGTAGGATCACTTTAGGTCAGGAGTTTGAGATTAGCCTGTTTAACATGGTGAAACCCTGTCTCTACTAGAAATATAAAAATTAGCTGGGCATGATGGTGCATGCCTGTAGTCCCAGCTACTTGGGAGGCTGAGGCATGAGAATTGCTTGAACCCAGGAGGCAGAGGTTGCAGTGAGCCAAGATCATGCCACTACACTCCAGCACGGGTGACAGCGAGACCCTGTCTCAAAAAAAAAAGAAAAAAAAGGTATGCTACAGAAATGTCAAACACTAAAGAAGGCATTGAGAGAACAAGGAACAAAAAAGATAAGCCATGTAGAAAACAGATCACAAAGTGACAGAAGCATGTTCTTTTTAAAATCAGGAATTAATTTTAATGCAAAGAGATTAAGCTCTCTAGTTAAAAGGCAAAAATTGGCAGAGTGGATAAAACAGCATGATCTAACTATATGCTCTCTATAAGAGACTTACTTGCAATCCAAAGACCAAAAAAATGTTGATTGAAAAAATGGGAAAAAAAAAATTCCATGCAGGATGTAAAAAGAACTGAAGTGGCTATATTAACATTAGACAAAATACTTTAAGTAAAAAACTTGACAAGAGACAAACAAGGACATTATATATTGATGAAAGAGTCAATCCATCAAGAAGATATAACAATATAGACATTACATAGCTAGTCCCCAAATATATGGTGTGAAAATGGATGGAACTGAAGGGAGAAATAGATATTTCTACCATATTTTCAGACTTTGGTACCCCACTTTCAATAATGGATAGAACAACCAGACAAAAGATCAATAAGGAATTAGAGGACTTGGAAACACACAAACCAAACTCCTAACATATATACAAAGCACCCCATCCAAAATCAGCAGAATACACATTTTTCTCAAGTTGACATGAAACATTTTCTGGGATAGATCATACATTAGGCCACAAAACAAGTCTCAATAAAAATAAAAATATCTGTTATCAACAAAAAGATAAAAATAATATAAAATGTATTCTCTGGACACAACAAAATGAAACTGAAATTAGTAATGAGGAAAACTAGAAAATTCACAATTATGTGAAAATTAAACAGAACACTTTTTTTGAGATGGAGTCTCGCTCTGTCACCCAGCCTGGAGTGCAGTGGTGTGATCTTGGCTTACTGCAGCCTCCACCTCCCAGATTCAAGCAATTCTCTTGCCTCAGCCTCCTAAGTAGCTGGGACTACAGGCATGCACTGCCACACCTGGCTAATGTTTTTTTGTTTGTATTTTTAGTAGAGACAGTGTTTCACCATGTTGTCCAGGATGGTCTTGTTTTCCTCACCTCGTGATCCACCTGTCTTGGCCTCCCAAAGTGCTGGTATTATTACAGGTGTAAGCCACCACATCCGGGCAACAGCACACTCTTAAAAACCAATGGGGCAAGAAGTTACAGGGAAATTAGAAAATACTTTGAGATGAAAACAAAATACTTTGAGATAAAAACAAAACATTCAGGATTCCTTTGGTGCTAAAATAATTTAAAAAAAAATTCTGCTGACCTGAAAAAATTTGTGGTAGAAAATACTGAGGAAAAATTGAGGAGAGTGGCTGGCAAGGTAGGTGGCCAAATAGGAACAGCTCCAGTCTGCAGGTCCCAGTAAGATCAATGCAGAAGGTGGGTGATTTCTGAATTTCCAACTGAGGTTTCTGGCTCATCTCATTGGGACTGGTTAGACAGTGGGTGCCACCCATGGAAGGTGAGCCAAAGCACCCAGGAAGCATAAGGGGTTGGGTAACTCCCTCCCCTAGCCAAGGGAATCTGTCAGGGACTATGCCATCAGGAACAGTGCATTCCATCCCATATACTATGATTTTCCCACGGTCTTTGCAACCCATAGATCAGGAGATTGCTTCGGATGCCTATACCACCAGGGCTCTGTGTTTCAAGCACAAAACTGAGTGGCCGTTTGGGCAGACACTGAGCTAGCTGCAGGAGATTTTTTTCATACCCCAGTGGCACCTGGAATGCCAGCAAGACTGAACCGTTAACTTCCCTGGAAAGGGGGCTCAAGCCAGGGAGCCAAGTGGTCTAGCTTAGCAGATCCCACCCCCATGGAGCCCAGCAAGTTAAGTCCACTGGCTTGAAATTCTTGCTGCCAGCACAGCAGTCTGAAGTCGACCTGAAATGCTCCAGCTTGGTGCAGGGAGGGGTGAGGGCTATTACTGAGGCTTGAGTAGGCAGTTTTCCCCTCACAGTGTAAACAAAGCACTGGGAAATTCAAACTGGGTGGACCCACTGCAGCTTGGCAAAGCTGCTGTAGCCAGACTACCTCTCTAGATTTCTCCTCTCTGGGCAGGGCATCTCGGAAAGAAAGGAAGCAACCCCAGTTAGGGGCTTATAGATAAAACTCTTATCTCCCTGGGACAGAGCATCTGCGGTAAGGAGCAGCTGTGGGCACAGCTTCAGCAGATGTAAACATTCCTGCCTGACAGCCCTGAAAAGAGCAGCGGCTCTCCCAGCACAGCACTTGAGCTCTAAGAGACAGAGGGCCTCCCCAAGTGGGTCCTTGACCCCTATGCCTCCTGACTGGGAGGCACTTCCCAGCAGGGGTCAACAGACACCTCATACAGGAGAGCTCCAGCTGGCATCTGGTGGTTGCCCCTCTGGGCCGAAGCTTCCAGAGGAAAAAATAGGCAGCAATCTTTGCTGTTCAGCAGCCTCTGCTGGTGACACCCAGGCAAACAGGGTCTGGAGTGGACCTCCAGCAAACTCCAGCAGACCTGCAGCAGAGGACCTGACTGTTAAAAGAAAAACTAACAAACAGGAATAGCATCAACATCAACAAAAAGGACATCCACACAAAAACCCCATCCGAAGTTCACCAGTATCAAAGACAAAGATAGATAAATCCATGAAGATGAGGAAAAACCAGCACAAAAAGGCTGGGAAAAACAACAAAAACAAAAACAGAATGCCAAAAACAAAAACAGAATGCCTCTTCTCCTCCAAAGGATCAGAACCTCTTGCCAGCAAGGGAACAAAACTGGATGGATAATAAGTTTGAGGAACTGGAAAAAGTAGGCTTCAGTAGGTGGGTAATAACAAACTCCTCTGAACTAAAGGAACATGTTCTAACCCAATGCAAGGAAGCTAAGAACCTTGAAAAAAGGTTAGAGGAATTGCTAACTAGAAGACCCAGCTTAGAGAAGAACATAAATGATCTGATGGAGCTGAAAACCAGCATGAGAACTTCATGAAGGATACACAAGTATCAGAAGTTGAATCAATCAAACGGAAGAAAGGATATCAGAGATTGAAAATCAACATAATGAAATAAAGCATCAAGACAAGATTAGAGAAATAAGAATGAAAAGGGATGAACAAAGCCTCCAGGAAAAACGGGACTATATGAAAAGACCAAACCTATGTTTGATTGGTGTGCCAGAAAGTAACGGGGAAAATGGAACCAAGTTGGAAAACATTCTTCAAGATATTATCCAGAACTTCCCCAACCTAGCAAGAGAGGCCAACATTCAAATTCAGGAAATACAGAGAACACCACAAAGATACTGCTTGAGAAGACCAACACCAAGACACATAATCATCAGATTCACCAAGGCTGAAATGAAGGAAAAAATGTTAAAGGCAGCCAGAGAGAAGGTCGGGTCACCCACAAAAGGAAGCCCATCAGACTAACAGCAGCTCTCTCTGCAGAACCCTACAAGCCAGAATTGAATGGGTACCAATCTTCAACATTCTTAAAAGAATTTTCAACCCAGAATTTCATATCCAGCCAAAGTACACTTCATAAGCAAAGGAGAAATAAAATCCTTTACAGACATGCAAATACTGAGAGATTTTGTCACCACCAGGCCTGCCTTACGAGATACTGAAGGAAGCACTAAATATGGAAAAGAAAAACTGGTACCAGCCACTGCAAAAACGTGCCAAATTGTAAAGACCATCAACACTAGGAAGAAACTACATCAACTAATGGGCAAAATAACCAACTAGCATCGTAATGACAGAATCAAATTCACACATAACAATATTAACCTTAAATGTAAACAGGCTAAATGCCCCTATTAAAAGAAACAGACTGGCAAATTGGATTAAGAGTCAAAACCCATCAGTGTGCTGTATTCAGGAGAACTATCTCATGTGCAAAGACATGCATAGGCTCAAAATAAAGGAATGGAGGAATATTTAGAAAGCAAATGGAAAGCATAAAAAAAGCAGGGGTTGCAGTCCTAGTCTCTGATAAAACAAACTTTAAACCCACAAAGATGAAAAAAGACAAAGAAGGGTATTACATAATGGTAAAACGATCAATGCAACAAGAAGAACTAACTATCCTAAATATATATGCACCCAATACAGGAGCACCCAGATTCATAAAGCAATTTCTTAGAGACCTACAAAGAGATTTAGACTCCCACACAATAATAGTGGGCGACTTTAACACCCCCCTGTGAATATTAGATCAACGATACCAAAAAATTAACAAGGATATTCAGGACTTGAACTCAGATCTGGACTAAGTGGACTTAATGGACATTTATAGAACACTCCACCCCAAATTAACAGAATATACATTCTTCTTAGCACCACATTGCACTTATTCTAAAATTGACCACATAATTGAAGTAAAACATTCCTCAGCAAATGCAAAGGAAAAAAAAAAAAAAAGGAAATCGTAACAAAGAGCCTCTCAGATCACAGTGCAATCAAATTAGAACTCAGGATTAAGAAACTCACTCAGAACTGCACTACTATATGGAAACTGAACAACCTGCTCCTGAATGACTACTGGGTAAATAACAAAATTAGGGCAGAAATAAATAAGTTCTTTGAAACCTATGACAACAAAGACACAATGTACCAGAATCTCTGGGACACAGCTAAAGCAGTGTTTACAGAGAAATGTATAGTTCTAAATGCCCACAGGAAAAAGTGGGAAAGATCTAAAATTGACACCCTAATATCACAATTAAAATAACTAGAAAAGAAGAGCAAACAAATTCAAAAGCTAGCAGAAGACAAAAAATAACTTGGATCAGAGCCGAACTGAAGGAGATAGAGACACAAAAAACCCTTCAAAAAAAAAAAAAAAAAAATGAATCCAGAAAGTGCTTTTTTAGAAAAGATTAACAAAATAGACCTCTAGCTAATAACGAAGAAGAGAAGATTCAATAAAGACTAATAAAGAAGAAAAGAGAGAAGATTCAAATAGATGCAATAAAAAATGATAAAGGGGATATCACCATCAATTCCTCAGAAATACAAACTACCATCAGAGATTACAACAAACACCTCTATGCAAATAAACCAGTAAATCTAGAAGAAATGAATAAATTCCTAGACACATACACCCTCCCAAGACTAAATCAGGTAGAAGTTGAATACCTGAATAGACCAATAACAAGTTCTGAAATTGAGGCAGTAATAGCCTACCAACTAAAAAAAGGCCAGGAGCACTCAGATTCACAGCCCAATTCTACCAGAAGTACAAAGAGGAGCTGGTACCATTCCTTCTGAAACTATTCCAAACAATAGAAAAAGAGGGACTCCTCCCTAACTCAATTTATGAGGCCAGCATTATCCTGATACCAAAACCTGGCAGAGAGACAATAAAAAAAGAAAATTTTAGGACAATATCCCTGATGAACATCAATGCAAAAATCCTCAATAAAATACTGGCAAACCAAATCCAGCAATACATCAAAAAGCTTATCCAACATGATCAAGTCGGCTTCATCCCTAGGATGCAATGCTAGTTTAACATATGCAAATCAATAAATGTAATCCATCACAAAACAGAACCAATGACAAAAACCACCTGATTATTTCAATAGATGCAGAAAAGGACTTTGATAAAATTCAACACCCCTTCATACTAAAAATTCTCAATAAACTAGGTATTAATAGAATGTATCTCAAAATAAGAGCTATTTATGACAAATTCACAGCTAATATCATAATGAATGAGCAAAAGTTGGAAGCATTCCCTTTGAAAACTGGCATAAGACAAGGATGCCCTCTCTCACCACTCATATTCAACACAGTATTGGAAATTCTGGCCAAAGCAATCAGGCAAGAGAAAGAAATAAAGGGTATTCAAATAGGAAGAGAGGAAGTCAAATTGTCTCTGTTTGCAGATGACATGATTGTATATTTAGAAAACTCCATTGTCTCAGCCCCAAATCTCCTTAAGCTGATAAGCAACTTCAGCTAAGTCTCAGGATACAAATCAATGTGCAAAAATTACAAGGATTCCTATACACCAATAATAGACAAGAGAGCCAAATCATGAGTGAACTCCCATTCACGATTGCTACAAAGAGAATAAAATATCTAGGAATACAACTTACAAGGGATATGAAGGACCTCTTCAAGTAGAACTACAAACATCTGCTCAAGCAAGTAAGAGAAAACACAAACAAATGGAAAAACATTCCATGCTCATGTTTAGGAAGAATCAGTATCATGAAAATGGCCATACTGCCCAAAGTAATTTATATATTCAATGCTATTCTCATCAAGCTACCATTGACTTTCTTCACAGAATTAGAAAAAACTACTTTAAGTTTTACATGGAACCAAAAAAGAGCCCATATAGTCAAGACAATTCTAAGCAAAAAGAACAAAGTTGGAGGCATCATGCTACCTGACTTCAAACTATACTAAAAGTCTACAGTAACCAAAACAGCATGGTGCTGGTACCAAAACAGATATACAGACCAATGGAACTGAACAGAGGTCTCAGAAATAATGCCACATGTCTACAACCATCTGATCTTTGACAAACCTGGCAAAAAATAAGCAATGGGGAAAGGATTC
>CAUYQU010099364.1:0-24175 GCA_963574635.1 Cheracebus regulus
AGCTAACAGATGCTGGAGAGTGTGTGGAGAAATAGGAACACTTTTACACAGTTGGTGGGAGTGTAAATTAGTTCAACCATTGTGGAAGACAATGTGGCAATTCCTCAAGGACCTAGAAATAGAAATTCCATTTGACCCAGCAATCCCATTACTGGGTATATACCCAAAGGATTATAAATCATTCTATTATAAAGACACATGCATACGTATGTTCATTGCAGCACTGTTTACAGTAGCAAAGACCTGGAACCAACCCAAATGTCCATCAATGATAGACTGGACAAGGAAAATGTGGCACATACACACCATGGAATACTATGCAACCATAAAAAATGATGAGTTCATGTCCTTTGTAGGGACATGGATGAATCTGGAACCATCATTCTCAGCAAACTGACACAAGAACAGAAAATCAAATACTGCATGTTCTCACTCATAGGTGAGTGTTGAACAATGAGAACACATGGACACAGGGAGGGGAGCATCACACACAGCAGTCTGTTGGTGAGGGGCTAGGGGAGGGGCAGCAGGGGGTGGGGAGGTTGGGGAGGGATAACATGGGGAGAAATGCCAGATGAGGGTGATGGGGAGATGGAGGCAGCACACCACCTTGCCATTTATGTATCTATGCAACAATCCTGCATGATCTGCACATGTACCCTAGAACCTAAAGTACAATAAAAAAAAATTACAAAAAAAAAATCCAGTGTTTTCCCTTCTCTTTCAGAGTAAATGCAAAGTCCTTCCAGTGGTTCCTGGTGTTTCCTTAATTTGAACACCTACTACCTTTTGTCTCACATACCCCACTACAGGCACATTGCCCTCGTTTCTATTCCCCAGAAATGTCACTCTTCTAACTCATAGCTTCTGAATCTGCTGTTCCCTCTGCTGGGAATGCATTCCCCATATTCAGTTGACCCTCCAACAGTGTGGGGGTTAGGGGTGCTGACCACTCACATAATTGAAAAGTTGCATATCACTTTTGACTCCCCCCAAATTTACAATTAAGTAAACTTAAGTGAAGAAAGTGTTACAGGAAAATCATTAGGAAGAGAAAATGTATTTTTACTATTCATTATGTAGAAGTGGATCATTATGAGGTCTTCATCCTTGTTATATTCAAGTTGAGTAGGTTGAGGAGAGGTTGAGGAAGAGAAGGGTTTGGTCTCGCTGTCTCAGGGGTGGCTGAGGCAGAAGAAAATTTGTGTTGAAGTGTAGTTCAGACCCATGCTGTTAAGGGTTAACTCTATATCACACAGCTTCCTCCCTCACCTTCTTTAGACTTTATCCATCACTTTAACCATTTTATTTATTAATAAAATACAACCTCATCACAACAGCTCTTTTCCTATGTTATTTTTCTCTGTTGGTCTTAGAATCATCTAACCCACACACATGTTTATATATATTTAAATAAATATATTTATTATTATTATATTATAATAAGAAATATTATTTAAGACAGGGTCTCATTCTGGTTGCCCAGGCTGGAGTGCAGTGGTGGTATCTCAGCTCCCTGCAGCCTTCATCTCCTGAGCTCAGGTGATTTTCCCACCTCAGCCTCCCAAGTAGCTGGGACTACAAATGCATGCCATCATGTCCAGATAGTTTTTTGTGTTTTTAGTAGAGATGGGGTTATGACGTATTGCCAAGGCTGGTTTTGAACTCCTGGACTCAAGCAATCTCCCTCTTCAACAAAGTGCTGGGATTATAGGTGTGAGCCACCACACCAATCAATATATTTATTATTAATTGATATATTGTGTTGACCTCCCATGAAGGAAAGAATTTTGGCCTGATTTTGTTCACCAGTATATCCCCAGTACTTAGAAAAATGCTGGCACATAGTAGGTTTGTAGTGGATATTTGTTGAAGGAATGAATCAGTGTAAGATTGTTAGTGAATAAATGGTATCAATTAATCTGATTAACTAGTTGGAACCTAGGAAACAGTTGGTAGTAGAGGAAATGGGAGATAGGATAGAATTTTTTTTTAGTGTGTCCTTGCAGATTTGTCAATTTTTGGAATGGTGGGTACTGTCCATAAACGGACAATCCCACTAAGCCATGAGTATGGAGGGTAAGGGTCCTGGGTGCTAATTGAGAAAAAAGGTTCAGAGAGGAAATGGAATGTAAGGACTATCAAAGCAGAAATGGGCTGGGTAAAAGGCCAATACCTCTTTCTTTGCAGTTTTAATTGGGATGAATGCTGGGCCTTCTTAAGAATGAAGTTACTGATGAGCAAAACTAGCATGAATAGGCAAAGTGGCTTCAGAGTTTCTGAGAACAAAAAATCTGTGTGTATATATATATATATATATATATATATATATATATATATATATTCCTGTAATCAGATATCATTGTAAAGAACTGAGCAAACATTACCCAAGAAGAATCAATTGCCATCTTGGTACGCTTGTTGGACATTAACTTCCTTTATTTTTTTCAAAACCTTTCTAATGATATGTAACTAAAAAATTATTGTTTGGAAGACACCTCTCTTTGAAGAGTAGTAAATGAAAACATTGTTTCTATTTAAATGTGAGTGAGAGGTAGATTATTTAAAAAGAGACTGTTAATATTGACTAATTTTTAAAATTGATAATCTAACAACTAGTTCCTTTGTAATTCTATACAAGGCCTGAGAGAATGGTAGTTAGCCATAAGCTAGATATTTTGAATGTAATATATTATTTACTTTATTAATTTAATGTCAGAGAACTTTAAATTACTGCATTGTTTATATACTTGGCTGTATAACTACATACTATGTTGAAAAACTGATTAAAGTCATACGTTTAAAATACTGTGGCCTAATTTATAAAATTATTTTCCTCTAGGTGGTATCATGTACTGCGTACTCTTTAGGCTTGGGTAAAGGGGCTTTTGTGAAGGTATTCGTACTCTAAAAAAAGAATGTGGTGTTTCTAATGCTTTAAGATATTCGGAAAATACCGTTTAATTAAGAACATTTTCCTACACATTTCACTTACATATGATTTTTCAAGGAAACTAATTATTGTGATTTGGATCTGAATTAAAGTAGGAATTCTTCAGAAGGAACAGAAAAATGGTTTAAAATCATAGCTAAGATTTTCCCGTCAGAAATTATTTCAGTAAGGCTGATTTTCTGATCTGCTGTGGGAGATACAGAACAAAGTAAGAATTAGCACATTAGTAGGTATGTTTGCTGCATAAGGGCCTATTGTGTGTTCTGTGTAATTGGCAAATTAGCTGTATGTGTATTTTAAATAATAAAAGTCAAGGTATATGCGTGACAATCACAAATTATGACTTGTTTGATGGCATGTATATTTGTGGATACCAGATCTTTAACCACGTGGTCCCTTTTAGAAGGTCAATCCTGGTCTCCTTCTTTGTTGTGAATATGTTATTCTGCTTTTCACTCATGGTCTATAAATATGTTGCATATGCATTTTGGGTAATGTATATAACTTGTGCAAATGGGTGGTGTCCTTGGCTAGTGAGATCAGTTCTCAGGAAGGGTTCCCATCTATCTAGCATAGTTCTTTGAAGGTCTGAACCAAACAGAAGCAGCATTCTGTGGCCACAGGAACAGTGAAGCTTGGAAGAGAGTGGAACCTGACAGACTCTTCAAGCATTTGTTGCCACTGCTGAGCAATGCAGAGATTCTCCAGAGATCCACAGCAACATTTGCTTGAGGATGTCTGCTTCTGTCACTGGCCCAGTGCCCAGGCTTTCTGGTATTTACTGTGAGTGCTCCATATTAGATGTGTGACCTATCTATTCATATTCAGGACCATTCAGTCCAGAAATGGCAGATCTTCTTGTGATTGTCTAGAAATGGAAAAGCCTAAAGGACTCTAGAAGGTAGCAACGCAAATTTAGATTATTATTTCAAATTCTGGGGTGTTTTTTAGAGGTTATACTTGATTTTATTATACACATCATTGCCTTGGTATTGGAAAGTATATGGTGCAGTGGCAAACATATTTGCTGGTCAATATTCTAAAAGAAATTTAAGTGTAAAGCTGGCTTTCACTAGAAATGATCTATGGCAGGGTAGAATTAAGCCTATATTAGGACCGTATCTTTCGATCTAGTTGATTCATCCAAGTTTATATTGACTATATTTAAGGCTAGCTAAAGTGGTATTTAGAGGGAGAAACGGGGGAGGAGTTTGTATGGGAAAAGATGACCATCAGAGTTTCATCTCTTTCCACCTTGAACCTAAATGTCTTTTCTGCCTCCTGTTTCTTCAGTAAGAACTCAGCACCACCCTTTCCACTTCTTCCAAAGGCTGCAGGATCTGCCTTGTTACAGCCTTGCGGCTGGTTCTGCAGAGCTTTCCACTCAGACAGTCCCCTTAATTTTCATTTTGAATCTAGTACAGAGTGTCTGGTTGAGAATATGTCTTTCCCTAGTCTAGAGGGCTGTACTGTGGAGACAATTGGGATAAAGTAATTCACTAGACAATGCATGCCACTTCACAATATGTCCACAACTGTTAGCACAGGGACTTATCTTGTGATCATTTTGACAGACAGCTTGCTCACCTGATGGCTCTGTGTAATCTGAAAATGGCCACACTGGATTGGAACACTTGCTTGCCATTCCCATGGCCAAATTAAGGGCATCACAGTAATAATTCTAGAAATTAAAAAAAGTTTTCATCCAAAGAACTGTTCAGGCTTATATAATTATGACTTTAGAAAAAATTCTGATTGACAGTACATTTGATACATAACCTGTTGATTAGCCTTTTTAGAGGGAATAAGCAAACTTACCATGTTTTATTTGCTGACAATTTTTGAAAATTTTCTTGTCATAATTTGAGAGAATAAAAAATATTTACAATAAAGCTCTTCAGGTTTTGTGGCTTACATTAATAATTAAAAGATCAATAAATGCACTGTAGCAGAAATCTCTACACAAGTATAAAAGTGTGCTATTGAATCAATAAGATACATTAAACGATGTTCCCTGCAACCAAGCTGACTGAGAGAGTGCAAAGTGGGTTTAAAAAAATCAATAAAAGAAGGGAAATGGAAGGAGTTAGTCCTGAAAATGGGTTTTGATCATCATTCTCTGTTGCTCACTTTACCTTCTGTAATGTTGCACTTTTACGGGAAGTTTGCAGAAGCAGGGATTCTTCCTGTCATTGTCTGTGCTATGGTCACCACTAAATGGAAGGATAGATGTTTTAAGCCTCGACCTTGAGTGATCTTCTGGTGTGATTATATATATGTGTTTCAACTGTCCTACCAATGTAGAAATTATCCATGGTCTTTTATCTCTCACATTTTATTTTTGCTTCATATTTGCCTTTCTTTTTTTTTTTTTTTTTGGAGATGGAGTCTTGCTCTGTCACCCAGGCTGGAGTACAGAGGCACAGTCTTGGCTCACTGCAACCTCCACCTCCTGGGTTCAAGCAATTCTCCTGCCTCGGCCTCCTGAGTAGTTGGGACTACAGGAGCATGCTCCCAAGCCCGGCTAATTTTTTTGTATTTTTAGTAGAGACAGAGTTTAACCGTGTTGCCCAGGCTGATCTTGAACCCCTGAGCTCAGGCAATCCACCTGCCTCAGCCTCCCAAAGTGCTAGGATTACAGGCATGAGCCGCTGTGCCCGGACCACATTTGCCTTTTTTGTTTTATCCTGCCTGATTCCACAGGTACTTGTATTATTTAAAATGGGTGGTAATAAATTTTATTGTTTGTCTCAGTTTGGTAAATACAATAATGTTTTATTATATGATTTTTTGTTATATACAGCAGAAAGGAATTTTTTATGTCTGTTTAGAAAAGCCAGGTTGTAACTGTGGTCTTTAAAGGCCCAGTTACTAGCATGTTGCCCTAAATGTCATGCTTTCTGATGCATTTAAACACTGAGTATTTGAGGATTTCATAACATGGTAATATGGTCTCCATTTTCCACTTTAAAGTGATAGGCTTTCTTTTCCTTTTTCTTTCTTGTAAAACTCGTTTTTCAAACAGAACGAGTTTTAGTAGGGATATCTGAAGCACATAATAAACAAATATTATCATCCTCCCTTTGGAGGTGGGAAGCATTGGGATCCCAGTCTGCTAGAAATCCTATCTAAGCCAGGGCTCACAACGGTGTCTCAAAGATGTATCTTGAGCATGATTTTTCTCATCTGCAAAATTATGGTATGGGATCTCTAAAAATATAACTAGCTAACAACAAGTTCTCTGATTCTGTTTTCCAGAGCTGTCCTCTATTTTTGTGACTATATCTCATACATCTTTTTTCTAAACAGAGCAAACCAGAATCTCCTTTAGAACACATTTTATTATAGCGCCTTCAATAGGAATGCTCCATTTTCCCAGTTGCTAGTGGTGAATGCTGTGATTTTATTAAATGATAGAGAGTTGTCATTGCCTATGTGCTCATACCTACGGATGTTGAAGCATCAAGTTTTTGGGATCTGGGTGTTTTGAAAAACACATGACAAGAGTGAAAAGTTGCTTGCTGGTCCTTCTGGATTTGCTTCATTGCCTCTTCCAGGAGGATTACCTTAGGAAAGGAAGGCAGGATGACAGAAATTTTCAAAGCTACTTTCAGGTGGGAAAGTGGTGAATTGGAGTAACACTTTTTTGTTTCTGTTTTGGTTACTTCTAAGAATTTCTAATTTGGGGAGTCTTGTTCATTGGGATAGGTTATAGAAGATTCGATAGCCTCTAACACAATCTGCCTATCAGGATTAATTTTCATGCAGCTCTGCTTGCAGGTAAAAGAATGGAAAAGACAACTCTTGTATTAGCTTTTTAGGGTTTCCATTAAGTGCAAACTAGGTGGCTTAAAACAGCAACAACAAAAACAAAATTGTCTCACAGTTCTGGAGGCTAGAAAGTCTAAAATCAAGGCATTGAAAGGTCATGCTCCTTTGACACCTGTAGGGAGAATCTTTTCTTGTTTCTGGTTTGTCTGAAGCCCTTGAGACCTTTCTTGGCTTACACAGCAGCACTTCAGTCTTTGCTTCCACTGTCACAAGGTATTCTGCCTGTATCTCTTCTTTCTTTTCTTTGTTTTTATGGTGGGGTCGGGGGGCAGGAGCAGGGTCTTGCTCTGTCACCCAGGCTGTAGTGCAGTGGCACAATCATAGCTCACTGTAACTCCTGGGCTCTGTTCTTTCTTATAAGTTTACCGGTCAGATTAGATTAGGGCTCACCCTAAGGCCCTCATCTTAACTTGATTACATCTTGAAAGACCCTTTTCCCAAATAAAGGTCAGATTCACGGGTACTGAACGTTAGTACTTTAATATACCTTTTGGGGGGTACACAATTCAACCTTTAATAACTCTGAAGCTTTTTTTCATGTCAAAGTTGCAGAAAGTCTTCTAGTGAAGGGTTGAACCTTAAGATCAGCAATCTGAACAGGGTATATTTGGAAAACAAGTGTCTGGTACAAGGCAAGATGAGAAGGCTTTTTAAAGGACAGTGCTTTTAGTGTATTGAAAAACTGGGTCTCTCTTTCTATGGAGCATTCAGACAAAGTCAAGGATAAATCACCACACAGGATGTGGCTTACTCTAATGCCTTTTGATGCTTCTGACATGTTTGTAAAGCCCAAGATTCGTTTGTGCATAGAGATTATTATCTTTCAGATCTTTGTATGAAAAATAACTGAACTGATGGTGTTTTTCAATAGCACCGTTACTGTGCCTTTCACATAGCAATTGCTATCTGGTCTTTGCTCTTCTCTTGCACAGGAGGTATTTTACCTACCATTTGTTGTATTTGGCAGGGGGTGGGGGGCGTTTACTGTTTCCTTACATGGATGGTATAAAATTATTTAGAGTGCATGAAATCCTTATATTTTTGTTCTCTAACCTCATAACACTCACACTGTTGTGGGAGATGGGTCTGGTTATGCAGGTATGAAGGTATATTCTTCACATATGAAGGGAGGTTAATTCTTCATCAGGTATGGAGGGAGGTTTCCAGGAAGGGACTAGATAATAGTGAGATCTGTCTTGAAGCTGACCCAGCCAGTTAGGTGTGGGCTGTCTTTTACTTTGCATGTGTGCCTCTGTGCAATTAGATGTAATTTGTGTCAGTGACGTGAACTGTCACTGTGTGCAGCATGGGCGCTGACTGCCATATTCAGAGCAGTCTAATAAGCAAGTGGAGAACTTGCTTTGTCTTGCATTACTGGGGCTGAATGAAAGGCCAGAGAAAATTCAGTGAGTGTTGAGGGCCGGTAAACCAAAAACATTAATAGGAAGCATTGTTGAACACATGCTCTGCCCTCTGACCTTTTAAAATCTACCAACTAATTCTTGTGTGCATTCTCATTTAAGAAAACCTTGGAGCAAGATTTAAGAGGCAGTATATCTTAGTATTCTTTGATGTCATTGTGCATTGTCTTTTTCTTTAGCATACTGTTTTTGGTATTGGTTCTTCAGTATTTAGCAGTGGGAAGCTAGTTTTTTTTTTTTTTAATTTTTTTGAAAAAAAGTAGGGGGCTGATTGGGCACTCACCATTACTTGGTACATATTTTTCAATGACTTGGTAGAAAATGAATTTAATTGAGAATGGAAATACATTCTAGAGGCTTACATTGTTTATGCATCAATTCCAAATAGTCTTTGGTAATGAGGATTTGAAGGTATATACTCATGAACAAACACAGTGTGAGATGAGTGCAGGTTCGGTGTATTTTCTGTTGAGTACAGGTTCAATGTCATTGCCTGCTTAGTCATAAGTAGTGAGGAAGTCAAGAAGCTAGGAGAAAATTTTTGTGTCATAAAGCAGGAAAAGGTCCTTGAAGTTCATCTTATCCATCCTGTATCTTTAGGGAGTTCTGCCCATTGCCTGTGTGAGGCTGCACAAGAATCAACCACACAAATAAGCTGTTTAGGTGATAGCCAAGTAGGAGCAGGAGCAAGGGGCTATAAGGCAGGCTTGGTAGTGTTACAAGCTTCTTAAATTATATTCACGTTTCAGATGACTCCTGTAAGGTTGAAGTAAATTCTGATGCTGTTAATATTGATTTTAATTTTCTTTCCCTTTCCTTCACTGCTTGGGATAAAATGTTAATTAACTCTCACCTGTGAAACTTGTGTGACTCATATTGCTTGTTTAATTTAGATTACAAGCCCAGGGGGCAAGCTCCTTTTTTTCTCTGCAGTGCTAAGGACCTCAATGGCAGAAATGTTTATTACTATTATGTATTATAAATCGTGATGTTTTGCTAAAATATTGTTTTGATTGCATTTACTCAGAAGTGGTAACTAGTTCTTTTTCACTTGAAAATATTTTGTTTTGCTTTAAGCTAGTTAAACAGTGATTTCATGAGGAAGACTAAGCTAGATACTAAATTAAAATGTAGTTTGAATACAGTTTTGAAATATGTTGGTTCTTCTGAGCCAAAAGCATTTACACCTTCAGTGTAAAGTATGTTTTAATAATTTTCAATCTTCTCTTACTCCAGAATGGCAATTTGATTTTTTTTTTCAAATTCTTCCTGAAGAAATAAAAAATAGGACTGGGACCAAGCTTTAAGAAGCTTGGCTGAGGAAAGGAGTTATGATTGAGTGAAAACAGGTGGCTATACTATTCTGCTTAGAAATATCTTCAACGGGAACTTTAAACATTTTTTAAATATTTTATTAAACTTTAAGTTCCGGGAAACATGTGCAGAACGTGCAGGTGTGTTACAGAGGTATATGTGTGCCATGGTGGTTTGCTGCACCCATCAACCCATAATCTACATTAGGTATTTCTCCTAATGCTCTCCCTCCCCTAGCCCCCAACAGGCCCTGATGTGTGATGTTCCCCTCCCTTTTAACAGAAACTTTTTAAAAAAGTATAAACTTTGTCATTTACTATACAAAGTTCTACCCATGGAAAGTGACAGAGAACTGAGGCACATAGAATAATTTAGTCCAGAAAACACTCTGTGTGAAATATCTCAACAGAGAGAACCTCATTAATTAAAACTGACTTGGAAAGGCCAGCCAAATTAGTGAAGTTTAAATTAGAGTAATTTTTAGTGTATGGCAAATTGATGTAATTACCCAGGGTCATTGCCTAGAATTTGGAAGGGGTTCTTGGGACTAAGGAGGAACTCAGAGAGAAGTTGGGCTTAGTGGGTTTGTCCTTGTCATCACTGGTTACTCGTATTATTCACTAGGTAGACATTTATTTGGCATACATTATGTAATAGGAACTGGGCATACACAGATGAGTAAGACACTGCCTCTGCCCCCAAAGATGAGACACATCATGAAGGAAGGGTTGGGAAGCAATGTTAAAGAGCAGCAGCTGCTGCAGGGTATCATAGGAGTGCTGAGAATGGATAGCTAGACTAGTCCAGAAGATAGGAAATGCTTCCTGGAGGAGCTGATGCCTGGGCCAAGTCCCGCAGAATGAAGGTGAGGATGAAGGAACAGCTGGAGCAAAAGCATGCAGGTCAGAAGTTGCACAGACATTGCAGGGAGCTGCAAGTAGTTCCTGAATCACAAAGAGTAAGGGTCATGATGGTGAGGCTGGGCCATGGGCAGATGCTAGATGTGAACCTGTGCTAGGGAGTTTGGGCTTTGTCCTGTATGTGACGTGGTACTACTGAAGGGTGTTAGGAAAAAATGTGATGGAGTCAGGATGATGTTTTACAAAGATTTCTGGGGACTTCTTGATTAGAGCATGGATTTGAGGGTAGAACAAGGTCAGAGGCATGCAGACCAGGTAGGAGACTTATTGATTTCTCCAAGTAAAAAAGAAGAATTATTAAAATTTGGTTGGTAAAAGAAGCAAACTTTGGAGAGTGATTGAATGTAGGTTCTCAGGGTAATTGAGAAATACAGAATGAACCCCAGAGTCCTTGTTTGACTGTCTGGTGGATGGCTGTTGCTACCAACAGATTGAGAATAAAAGTGGAGAATCAGGTTTATGGCCAAAGACGAGAAGAAGCTTCATTGGATATGCTTGTAGGGTATAAACAGTACTCTGGTGTGAGGCCAGTCCTAGAGCTACCACCTTTTTTCCCTGCCTTTCTTTATTTTCTTTGCTGCTCCCCTATAGAAGTATTTAAGGTAGCCAACTAAAGCAAAGGATTTTGGAGTCATTAACATATGGATGGTAGATAAAATTGTGAAAGTGGAAAAGATTTCTCCTATCCCACATGGGTAAGAGGGAATACCCCCTGAGAGTGATGAGGATCCCCCCACAGGGTGGAGGAAATCTTCCATAGGTAGAGTGGGGATCCTCTGGAGAGAGGGGAAGGATTCCTCCCAGAAATGAATGGGAAGTTCTCCCAGAGTAGGAGCAGAGGAGATGTCCCCCACACAGCAAGTGGTAACTCAACAAGAGATCCAGTGCAGTGCTCGCTTCGGCAGCACATAGACTAAAATTAGAATGATACAGAGATCCAGTGCAGGGGAGAAGGCCGTTTACACACCCAGATTCAGCTTACAAAGTTGACTTTCTGTCGATAAGGACAAAGGTATATTCCTTCATAAGAGAGACATTATTGTTTTCAGCCTGTCATTTTGTCATCTGCTTCCTTTTGTAGTTTCCTTTGATATATTAACTTTTGCGAGGCATGGTGGCTCATGCCTGTAATTCCAGCACTTTGGGAGGCCGAGGCGGGCGGATTACCTGAGGCCGGGAGTTCGAGACCAGCGTGATCAACATGGAGAAACCCCATCTCTACTAAAAATACAAAATTAGCTGAGAGTGGTGGTGCATGCCTGTAATCCCAGCTACTCTGGAGGCTGAGGCAGGAGAATCACATGAACTTGGGAGGTGGAGGTTGTGGTGAGCCAAGTTCGCACCATTGCCCTCCAGCCTGGGCAACAAGAGTGAAACTCCATCTCAAAAAAAAATTATATATATATGTATATAAATTATATATACATGTATATATATATACGTATATATATACATGTATATATATATACGTATATATATATATATATATATAAATTTTTAAAACTTGATTTCACTTTGAACAAAACATTGACTTCTAGGGTTTGATGGGGAGACATGGCAGAGAATGCACATGTTAACCCAAGGCTGCTGTTACTAAGAATACTTCTAATACCAATTTATTTTTCAAGATTTAAGTACCACAATAAAACATTACAAAAATGTTTTAATAAATAGATGAAAAGTAGATTAAAATGTCAGTTCTTGGTGGGTGACTGTTAAGATGTTTCAAAATTGTTTTTTGACTGTCGTATATGAATTAAGTGTTCCCTGTGCTAATTGTGTTTACATTAGACATATTCCTTCTTCATAAATAATACAAGAGCACATTTACCTAGACCTAGCTGAGTTATCACAAATGCCAGTTTTGCAGAGTAGAAATTAATAGGCTTTACTATAATTTAATCAGAAGAGTGGTTTAATCTGAGTTAAATAGATACTTATTTAGATTTTATACTTTATCTTGGCATATATAATTACATTGAGTACATATTGGGTAAACATAATTTGAGGGAATGTTGGATTGGGGAACATTGAATTTTCTGTTCCATATTCTGCCACTTTCTCACTGAATGACCTCAGGCAAAGCAGGTAACTTTTTTGGGCCTGAGTTTTCTCATGTGCAGAACAAAGGGACGGAATTAAGTGGTTTTTGTGGTAGTTATTATTACTGATCAAATGGACACAGCTGAGAAAGAACACATCGGAAGCTTAGCCAAAGAAAGGGCAGAAATTTTCTCCAGGTCTTTCTTTCCCAGTCAGTCAGATTTTTAATGATACTTCCCTACTTCAATTTGCCATTTAGCATAATTGAGAGAAAATATTTCACAAATATACATGATTGGATTGTAGATATGTGGTCCATTTTTTCTCCAGCTTGTGTTTTATAGAACAAAGGTTAGTGACACATCACCCCAGAGGAGTTAGTTGTCAGCTAAGTCTTGGGAAATGCTACTTGCCATATCCCCTTAGAAATTCCCAATGCATCTCCCAGTATCCAAGAAGCTCTGCTGCAAACAAATACGGTTAAGTTTTTTTTTTTCCCCCAAGCACAGCAGTTCCCAAATGAATTTATGCGATTTTAATTTTTCTCAGAATCTAGTACCATCCCAGAGAGCCCTTGGTCTCTGTGC
The DNA here is from genome assembly GCA_963574635.1 of Cheracebus regulus. Classification (NCBI taxonomy): domain Eukaryota; kingdom Metazoa; phylum Chordata; class Mammalia; order Primates; family Pitheciidae; genus Cheracebus; species Cheracebus regulus. The sequence continues at coordinate 13,070 of CAUYQU010099364.1, forward strand.
ACATTTTGGGAAATAATGATCTATTTGCCCAAGCTCTCCAGATGTTCACTGAGGGGATAGGGTATTAAATGCCAGAGAGATGAGTAGTACTGTGGTGGATTCCGATGTGCATCAACACCTCATGAATTCTTGCAGTGTAAAAAGGCCTGGAAAATGGATATGCTATGGAAAGAAATAACTGTTTTTTTTCTCTCCTCACAATCTTTAAATTGATAAGTGCTGCCATTTTGTTCAGATTGTCTTTAATCTTGCATTAGGCAAGAGAATGGAACTAAAACTTATGATTTTGAAGTTTTCACTTTTTTTGCTTACTCTGAGGACAGTTCTTGAAAAAGAAGGTTCTCTGACTTGGGGGAATCTGACCTGGTTTGATTCACAGGTCACTCGCCCTAACTCCACCTCATTTCCGTTCCTTCACCTCTCTCCAGAGAAGTAGAAGAAAGATAAAAAGAAAAGAGCAAAGGAGAATAAGAGGAGGGAAAATTGGATTTATAAAAGCCCAAGGGGCGTTAAATTCTGGCAGCTGCTGCCATGGCCTTTAAACTACTATATATTTTCTATAGTAGAAAATAGTGTTGGGGGAGCTTTTGTTTTAAACTTAAAATAATTTATTGTTATGGATTGGCAGTATTACTGTTTATACCAGATGTATTAATATGGTTGTTTTGGATATACAGCTAGCCTTTTTAAAACTTTGACTTCTTTAAAATGAAAGTATCAATAAGCAAATGCATAATGTTAATGGCAATAATTTTAGTAGCCAAAGTTATTTTAAAAACCTCTCAAAGTTGTTAATATTTTTCAAATGGTTTTATACATTTACTTAGAGGTGGGGCAGTAGGAAAAAGTAGGGTAAAGGGTAGAATAGAAAGGGGCTGCCTAATTCTCTTTTGTACTTAGCCATTTAACATAAGATTTAATTTATAAGCTCTCTCTCCATCCTGCCTGGCCCTTTCTCTCCTCCCCTGCCCCCCAACAGCAGCCATACATGGACTTCAGCACCATATTTTCCATTCCAGTTTTCCTCATGGAAAGCCAGCTGACATCAGGAACCCCATGCCTAAAAGAAACTTTCTAGAACAACATTGTAAGGTGGCCTAGTTCTGTTGTCTGCCAGCCAAACAGAGAACATGGATTGTGTTCATTTTTATCTATGTCTAAGTTGTCTGCTAAGAGTGATGAACAGTACAACTTGGGGTATCCTTGCAAAGCTGAACTTCATCTGGAAGTAGAGGGGACCCATTATTGCCAAGTCTAGAGGAAGATTTGGTTTCTTATTCCCACCTGGTTTAACACGTGTTGAGGAATTAGCCCCAGGATGGTTTTAAAAAAGGATGTAACTCGAGTCTGTTAAAATCATTTGGGGGACATCTGCCTTTGCTCTGGAGTCTGAGATAGCAAGAAGTGCCCCGTGAAAGAGCTGGAAATTCAGTACCAACACCCATGAAGGAGACAACAAATGCTGAGAAGTACAGGCTGTTCTTTGGTGCATGACTTTGGCTTTGAGACAAAAGTCAGTACACATGCCTATAATCCCAGCACTTTGGGAAGCCGAGTTGGGTGGATCACTTGAGGTCAGGAATTCGAGACCAGCCTGACCAACATGGTGAAACCGTCTCCATTAAAAATACAAAAATTAGCTGGGCGGGGGGGCATGTGCCTGTAAGTCCAGCTACTCAGGAGGCTGAGGCATGAGAATTGCTTGAACCTGGGAAGCAGAGGTGGCAGTCAGTGAGCTGAGATCACACCACTACACTCCAGCCTGTGCAACAGAGTGAAACTCCTTCTTAAAAAAAAAAAAAAAAAACATGAAAAATTGCATAACAAAAATCATAGTTTAAAACTTTAAAATTTTGTTTTTTGGTGTGTTCTTTATTGTGAGTTTATTTTTTAAATTTTATGATCACGGTTTATTTTTTGTTTCTTTGTTGTATAAGAATGTGGCTTGCTGAAAAAAGATACTGTTATCATGTGCATCTGGGACCATATCTGGTTACCAAAGAAGGCAAGTGAATCAGAGCTTTTTTTTTTTTTTTTTTTTTGAGACAGGGTCTCATTCTGTTGTCTAGCCTAGAGTACAATGGCATAATTTCAGCTCACTGCAGCCTCGACCACCTGGGCTCAAGCAGCCCTCCTATCTCAGCCTCCTGAGTAGCTGGGACCACATGTGTGCACAGCCATGGCTGGCTAATTTTTTTTTTTTTTTTTTTTGGTAGTGATGAGGTTTTGCCATGCTGCCCAAGTTGGTCTCGAACTCCTGGGCTCAAGTGATCTGCTGGCCTCGGCCTCCTAAAGCGCTAGGATTACAGGCGTAAGCCACCATGTCTGGTGAAAACTATCTTTAAGTGGCTTCTAGCTGGTCAGGGAAGAAAGTAGGCTATAGAAATAACAATAGCAGAGAGCAGCAGTCACTTTTCTTGCAGAAATTTCATACTTATGGAAGTTACATTTGACACAGGAGTCGAAAGATACACTCTTATTTATAAAATTCTCACATCCAGTTCTTGCCCTTGTCTCAGGGAGAGGAGAGGACTTTGGCTGATACTGTGTTAACTCCTTAGGTCCCTCTGTTTGGGTCCCCTCACAACAAAAGAATAACCCTACTACTTAGTGAGCTCTGAGCCTGTATTCTTCAGCTTGGCAATGATTATAAAGGTCCAGTTAGTCATATTGTAATCCCTTAACATTCAAGCATTTCAGGGAACTAAGGTCCTCTGTAGTGACTGTGTTTGGCTCAGAGTGATTGGCTTATAGTTGCTCAACCAGTGGGAAGGGAGGAGACCCTATTTGGTTTCCTCATAAAAGCAGATTTAAAAATAAAATGATTCTACTCTTCTTTCTAAATACCCTTCAGAAAAAGCTTATCCTTTCCTGCTGGCCAAATACTCTAGAGTTATAACTTAGTAATCAAAAAAGGTGAGACATTCATCCATGTAATCATGTCTGAATTCCAGGTATGCCAGAGAACTTTACCTTGGCTTTGTCATGCCCAACAGCAGGGTGTTCCATGGAGGTAGCTGTGCCCTCTCTCTCCCCTCGTCCCAGTGGGTCCCAGAGAATAAGAGAATTAGATACTCTTCCTTTTGTAGTTATCTCATATGTGCTGCATTCATAGCAAGATGAAGCAGGGTAACAGTGACTAAATCACTAATACAAAATGTATTTCTTACATAGGGTTAGATACAACCTGTGTGTGAGAGAGAGCTGGAGAAAGGGAAAGACAGGCAAGAGCTGACAAAGAGGAAGAAAGAGAGAGCTTTCTTTTGAGAAAGGGTGAATGAGATAACTATGGATTAAGAAAAAAATCCAGACTCCTGAAGTTCATTTTCCTTTTTAGTTGAATTTCCTCTAAAACCTATTACCAGAGTTACAATACAAAGGCAAACTTGACTGGTTTTTGTTTAATCTATATTTATGGATTTGGTGTTAATTGTTTCCACTATCGTACTGGTCAGGGAAGATACGCAAATGAATAAAATGGTCCTTGTGCTCAGGTATAGGAAAGTAGATTATTTCATCAATGTGGTAAAATTGTGTTGCCAAGGAGTGAGGGATGCATAGGTTCTAGGGGAATTCCCTCCCCTGTCCTTTCTGTCCATATGTTGGAGGTACTGTTGAAACAGAGTTGTCAAAATGTGGACACAAGGAGAAGCAAAGTGTCAGACCTCTAAGAGGCAGAGCACTTAGAGGACAGACCAGGCCTGCTTGAACTCAGCATTCTGGATCCTGGGGAGGATAGATATGCCTCTCCTATTTGTGCAGAAGCATGTGCTACCTTTCGTGCATGACAAGTCCTATGTATATATTTGATTTATTTAATTGAAAAGGACTGGTGGAGGGGCAAGGTAGACACTTCCATTTGGGTAATAGCGAAAAGAAAGAGAATGAAAAATGGATTTCTAGAATCTTTTCCTGGTGTTCACAACATTATTTAAAAGACCTAATATGATGTCATGTATGATTTGTGCTGCATAGGTGTTTTTCTACTATGTTTGAGCCAGATAGGTATTACAGTATAATTTATGATGTGGTTTCAAATATAAAAACTACTCTAGTGATATGAAGAGATAAGGGGTTGTACTGCTGATCAGATATCCCAGAATAACTGTTTTCAGTAGCAAAGCTTATATTTGGACATTTTTATCCTAACATTTTTATCCTAATGAAATATTCTGGAGTCTCATTTTCGTTTTTTCTACAGCTTAAAGGTTTGGTCCAATTCTTTCTGTCATGTGTATTCAGGCATTTGTATAGATGCTTAAAATGCTACCTCCAATTTGAAGGATAGCAACACCTGGACAGGAAGTGTCTTGGCTCTCATTTATGGTATGATCAGCCCACTTTAAAATTTTGAGTATCTTCAGTGACTCTCCCTTTGTCTTGGCTTTGGGAAAAGTCTGTTAAAATACATTTGTACTCATAGAGTGCTTTGTTACCTACTTGAAATGAATATAAGAAGATTAAGAGTTTGAAGTGCTTTTAGGAATAGCAGATAGAGTCGGCTGTCTTCCAATTTTTAATTTTCAGTTGAAATTTGTGGTGATGTCATTTCAAAACAACCCTAACGGGTAGAATACAGAGTACTTGCAAGGGTCTTGAGTAATTTTTTTTTTTTTGAGAATGGAAATGTTAAATGAATGTCACAGCTTTGCTTTTATAGATTTTGAATCATGCTCTGGGCTTAAGTGGTGGGGATGTGAACAGTGTCCCACCAAGAGGTAATTTCACACCTGCTGTACTTCGAAGTACCCCAATATGGCTTTCTTTAGAGTGATTTTCAAGATGCTTAAATAATAAAAGCTATATAGTATATCTTCAAATGGGACAAAGGTCCTGTCTGGCAGGCCCAGGCTTCCACTTGCTCTGCCAAGGCGGGGCCTAAGGTCTGTGTTCAGGAATCCTCAGTGTAGAGATAAAGTCTAGAGCCCCAAGTGTTTCTTAAGGTGGGGGGACAGTTTGGGAAGGGCTAGAAACTCACAAACTGTGTTGATGCCCTAAAAAGAATACCTTTTGTCTCCCTGATATTTTTAAATCTCTGTTTTACAACGATGTAATTTTCTTGGTATAACTTTTAGATTTTCTCATGATTCAGATGATTATTGTCATGTTTGTGTGAAATTGAGGATACCATTTTAGTCCTCTTTCACAAATAGACCTGAGGTTTGTAATCATTCATATTTCTTTTAGCAGCTGGGATAAATGTTCAATATTGACTTTGAATTCAGTGGAAGGTGGTTAATTTTGTGATCTTCAATAAATTACTTAACCTATTTTTTTTTTTACTTTTAGAGTAATAACAGTGATAAGAATAATTTTACCTACTTTATGGATTTGTTATGATTTTAAAAGACAATACATGTAAAGTCCCTCTCATCGTGTCTGGTATTTAGGATGCACCAATAAACAATATCTGCCACCATTATAATGATTATTACTTTATGTCCAGTTGTTATCTGATGTTACATGTTTCCTAAAACCTTAGGTAGTCCTGTACTCTCTCAAGGGACAGGGAGCTTACTGTGTCCTCAAACAGGCCCGCGTTTGCTTCTTTGGAAATTTTTCCTCATGCTTGTTTCCTGCCTTATTATAAATTTCTTCCCAGAGATTTTTACTGTGTTTTCACAGGTCACTCTTAAACCTGCATCCTCTGTGAACACTTAACTGTTAGAAGTCATTGGCTATATTCCTCTTAGATCTTCTCCACTGCTTAAGGCCCTGCTGTTATGCCATCTCATCATTCCAATTAATCTCCTGTAGACACCTTCTAGTTAGGATCATAATAACTAATATTTGTATAAAGCATTAGAATTTGCAAAATGCTTTCACTTACATTGTCTTTTTAAATACCCTTTTATCCCTATTTTGCAAAAAAGGACACTAAGGCTCACAAAGGCTAATCAATTTCTGTTTGCTTATATTGCTAATAAGCTGCTGAAATAATCTGAATCTAGTACCTTTTGATGAGTTCTTCTCTACATCCCTGTTCAAAGGTGGCCCCAAGAATTGGACATTATACCCCAGGGGTGGTCTATTTAACAGAGTCGAGAGCAGGGTTATTGTCTTCCTAGCTTGGTCCACTACGGTCTTTTGTTCTTTACTATGTGCACCACATTCTATGTTTAATAAGTGTTTACTGAGCACTGAATGAACATAAAGAAATAGCCTAGGTGCTGCAGTCATAAAGCCATGCATGAAGCAGAGTCTCTATGCTCCAGGGACTGATGGCTCAGTGGCAGGGCTGTCTACCTAATTTGCAGGGTACAGTGCAAAATTAAAATGTGGGGCCCCTTGTTCAAAAAGTGGGGGAAAAGTGCCAGTAAAGGTATAAAATATACAATAAAACCTTTTTTTCTTATTTATGTAGTCTCTCGATGTATGATGTTTTAAATTTGCTATTTAATATCCTAAGGAAATAATAATTAAAAATTTAAATATTAGCATGAATTTTACCATCCATCTGTATATTGTGCAATATTGGTGTTAAATGTAAGTATAAGGGTACTAAATGTGTATGTGGAATCAATGAAATGACACAACTCTGTTCTCACCAAACCAGCAGAAACACTGCGCAAAACTAATTCAGTTGTTTTTATTTCACTTCTTGATATGTGCACATTCTACCCACCACTTTCTCCTTTTGGCCTACTGATAAATAAGGAAGGACTGAAAAGAAAATGGAGAATGGGTTGCCCTGCATTCTTCTTCCTTTTATTCTATGTCATTATTTCCAGCAAGTGGCTGACTACTATTTAGAACAACATTGCCTTCTTTCTGCCTGTGAATCAAGTTCTGGTTCAAGTGGAGCACATGCCCTCTCGAGGTTGTCAGTGTCCCTGTTTACGCACTATTTAGTCATATGTTTACCTTGTGCTTGGCTTTGAGTCTTGTTAGACTCCCTCCCACCCATTGTGGATCCACTGGAATTCTGTCTTCATGGGGCGTCAGGAAAGCTACATACAAATAAGGTAGAAAGGAATGGGGACACACCTGTGCATAGCCCTTTGGTCGTGCCCATGCTCCAGTGTCCCATCAGACTTCACTTACAAAACACAAGTTCAAAAATAAGGTTCTTAAAAATGTCAAGATGATGACAGTAGAGCATTAAACTCAGATGGGTCTTTTGAGTGGAGCTTTTTGTGGCTGCACAAGTCACATGCCCATAACACCAGCACTGTGAGTAGTAGAGAATAATTGAGATAGCTCAGAGGGCTTGGGCACCTGGGAAGAGTAGGTGGAGTTTCAAGGAGAAGGTGATGTTTGAGTAGCCATTGAGGAAGGAAATGATAGAGACATTGAACGGGCTTCTGTATGAAGGAAAACTTGTGGTAAGACACTGAGCGATGGAAGTATAGAAACTGGTAGGTTCAGGGAGTAGCCCTAGTCAAGGGCTGCCTTATTAAAGAGAACATAGTGTGTTTATAGAACATTTACTCATGTGGCACAAGAATATTGAGTAATATCATTGCTTTCTTATTTATATTGCATAGGATCTGCAAGCACAGTCCTGAGAGAAACATCAGACTTGTATATGTGATTTTTCAATAATAACCTATGTAGTTTATGTTAACTTTAGACAATTTCCCTTCAAAATGAAACACTGTTCTCTGTCTTGTATTTAGAATGATTATAGTTAAAGATAGACATCTTGAATGTTTTCAAATATATCTGCTTGAAGAGAGGATTAGGTGAACCTGCTATAGGTTCTTTTCTTTACATTCCAGTAAATTTACAAATGGTGAAAATTTCAGCAAATTTACAAATGTTGCTTTTATGATGTCTCAGAAATAGGATATGAGATCTGATACCTTTCTAGCAGTCTTAGACAGAAGGTCAGAATTGGACAAGAGACTCATTCATTTGGACAGGCTAGAGGTTGGGAGTGTGTATGGCCCCTTAGGTGAAAAGCTGTATAGCCAAAAGGTATGGCAAGCTTTTTCAGGATTTTGGCCAGTCTTTTTAGGGTTCTGGTGCTCCACTGCCTGCTCAGAGACTGTGCACACTTCGTGCGCTGCATTAGGGTTCTCTGGCAGTTGGTTGTTCCTTTGGATTACTTCTGTTGAAATGAGGGATTAGTCAGGTATTTTGTCTATGAGTCCCCTAGGACTTGGTGCATTTCTAGTTTCTAGAATTTTGCTCTCGATCTTCTTTTCTCTCATCTTTCCAGCCACAGCATTGATTATGACCACTGGGGCATAGAGAATTCAGGGGTAGCCTGAATGCCCAGGCACTGCAGCTCCAGCACCCAGGCAGAAGGGCAGGCTAGAGCAAGACAGAGTCACAGAAACCAAAGTCCACACCTAACCTTGAATGTGTCTCTGTGTGTGTATGTGTATTTGAAAGTGTATATGGAGTGCCACAACTCAGTGGCAGGTATAAAAACACAGTTATCATTACTGAAGGACATCTCATTTCTAATAGGCAGTACATATAAGAGGCTTAAGAATCTTTGTGGAAACAAATACGTGGAAGATGACTATCTCCAGACCTTCAGGGAATGGTTGCCAGTGGGAAGTCAAATGCTGATTGTCTTACGGCTAGATCAGCTTGGAATCAGGCCCTGAGCCTTAAGGGGTTAAATCAGTTGCCTCCCTGAGAGCTGGAAAAGAATAGTGGTAGGAAAAATAGATTACAGGATGATAATAATTTTTTCCTATATATGGAATATTTCTTGGTTAATTCATCATGTTCATTGTAGCTGATCTTAACGTAGATTTTAAAGTTTCTCCATAGAGATCTTGTGCATTCTGTTTTAAAACTGTAAATTTGTAAAACCTTTATGAAGACAATTTTAAAATACTACTAAAGGACATAGTAGAATACTTGCACAAGGAGGAATATATAACAAACTCTTGTTTGAAGGGTCCTACATCATTATATCATTATTCCTAAGCTATTTTAACAGCTTTATTGTGATTCTGATTTTTAACTAATTTCAACATTTATTATAGATTAAAGGGTACATGTGCGGGTTTGTTACATAGGTATATTATGTGGTGCTGAGGTTTGCAGTACAAATGATATTGTCCCCCAGGTAATGAGCATAGTACCTAGTATCCAGAGAAATAGGAATGCTTTCACACTGTTGGTGTAAAAGCCTTCTCAGCCCATCCCCTCTTCTCTCCCTCTCTCCTCCATCTAGTGGTTCCCACATTTATGCCTAGGTGTATTCAATGGTTAGCTCCCACTTATAAGTGAGAACATACTGTATTTGGTTTTCTGTTGCATTAATTATCCTAGGATAATGGTCTTCAGCTCAATCTATATTGCTACAAAGGACATTATTTCACTTTTGTATGGCTGCAATGTGTTACATAGTGCATATGTACCACACTGTCTTTATCCAAACCACTGTTGAAGGGCACCTAAATTGAGTCCATGTCTCTGCTATTGTGAATAGTGCTGCAATGAATTTATAAGTGCATGTGGCTTTTTGATAGAATGGATTATTTTCTTTGAGGTATATACCCAGTATATACCTCAAACTTCCGTTTGAGTTGCCAGGTCAAACGGAAGTTCAATTTTAACTTTTTTGAGAAATCTTTAGACTTCTTTCCACAGTGGCTGAACGAGTTTGTATTTCCAGCAACATGTATATGTGATTATTTTTCTCTGCAGCCTTGCCAGCATTTTATTTTTTAACTTTTTTATTATTATATCTTAAGTTCTGGGGTACCTATGCAGAACATGCAGGTTTGTTACATAGGTATACGTGTGCTATGGTGGTTTGCTGCACCCATCAATCCATCATCTACATTAGGTATTTCTCCTAATGCTATCCCTCCCCTAGCCACCCACCCCCAGACAGGCCCCAGTGTGTGATATTTCCCTCCTTGTGCCCATGTGTTCTTACTGTTCAGCTCCCACTTATGAGTGAGAATGTGTAGTGTTTGGTTTTCTGTTCCTGCTTAAGTTTGCTGAGAATGATCGTTTCCAGCTTCATTCATGTTCCTGCAAAAGACACTAACACATCTTTTTTATGGCTGCATAGTATTCCATGGTGTATATGTGTCACATTTTCTTTATCCAGTGTATCATTGATGGGCTTTTGGGTTGGTTCCAAGTCTTTGCTATTGTGAAAAGTGCTACCATAAACATACATGTGCATGTGTCTTTATAGTAGAATGATTTCTAATCCTTTGGGTTGATACCCAATAATATGATTGCTGGGTCAAATGGTATTTCTGGTTCTAGATCCTTGAGGAATTGCCACACTGCCTTCCACAATGGTTGAACTAATTTACCCTCCCACCAACAGTGTAAAAGTGTTCCTATTTCTCCATATCCTCTCCGGCATCTGTTGTCTCCTGACTTTTTAATGATTGCCATTCTAACTGGCATGAAATGGTACCTCATTGTGGTTTTGGTTTGCATTTCTCACATGACCAGTGATGATGAGCTTTTTTTCATATGTTTGTTGGCTGCATAAATGTCTTCTTTTGAGAAGTGCCTGTTCATATCCTTTGCCCAATTTTTGATGGTGTTGTTGTTTTTTTTCTTGTACATTTGTTTAAGTTCTTTGTAGATTCTGGATATTAGCTTTTTGTCAGATGAATAGATTGCAAAATTTTTCTCCCATTCTGTAGGTTTCCTGTTAACTCCAATCATATTTTCTTTTGCTGCGCAGAAGCTCTTTAGTTTAATTGGATCCCATTTGTCAATTTTGCTTTTGTTGCCATTGCTTTTGGTGTTTTAGTCATGAAGTCTTTGCCCATACCTCTGTCCTGAATCGTATTGTCTATGTTTTCTTCTAAAGTTTTTAGTAATCTTCATTCTGACTGGTATGGGATGGTATCTCACTGTAGTTGTAATTTGCATTTCTCTGATGATGAGTGATGAGCTTTTCTTTTTTTTCTTTTTTTTTTTTTAGAAAAAGAGAGAAAAGGAGAAAGAAAGAAAGAAACAGCAAAAGAAAGAAAAAAAAGAATGAAAGAGAGAAAGAGGAAGAGAAAGAAGGAGAGAGAATGTGATTCTTGTTTTATTGCCCAGGCTAGAATGCAGTCTAAAAATGGGTATTAAAAACCTCTTTTATGCCAATAATTGTGCTTAACAATGGAGACAGGAAGGAATAGGGGATGAAAATAACAAATAAGCAGCCAACCAATATTT
>CAUYQU010099365.1:0-57761 GCA_963574635.1 Cheracebus regulus
ATGGATGGATGGAGAGATAAACACGATGAAACAAATACAGCCAAATGTTCATCGTGAAATCTAGGGGGTACTATATAGCTGTTGACTGTACAATTCATTAAACTGTGTTTGAAGACATCCATCATTAAATGTGAGGGGGACATATTTATAAGAATTCCACAGTGTTGAAGGCAGAGAAGAAACAGCCAACCTGGTTTCCTGTTGCAGAATAATTTTTTTTTTTTTTTTGAGACAGAGTCTCTCTCTGTCACCCAGGCTGGAGTGCAATGGCGTGATCTCGGTTCACTGCAACCTCCACCTCCCAGGTTCAAGCAATTCTCCTGCCTCAGCCTCCTGAGTAGCTGGGACTACAGGTACATGCCACCACACCCGGCTAATTTCCTGTATTGTTAGTAGAGATGGGGTTTCACTGTGTTAGCCAGGATGGTCTCAATCTCCTGACGTCCTGATCCACCTGCCTCGGCCTCCCAGAGTGCTGAGATTACAGGCATGAGCTACCGTGCCCAGCCTGCAGAATAACTTTTATTTCAGATTTCTAAATATTCTCTTCTAAATATTTTCCAAGACTTTCTTTTCTGTCCAGTCCTTCAGAACATCTTCCTCCATTCTCTTTCATTTTTTAAAAGGTCGTTTTGGGGAGGTATAATGTACATATGATAAACTTTTACCTTTCAGTGTACAGTTCTGTGACTTTGACAAATGCCTGTAGTTGTGTGACCACAGCTACCACCAACCATCACTTCAAATAATTCCCTTGTGTGCCCCCGTAGCCAGTCCTTCCCCAGCCCCTAAGCTCCCAGAAAACACTGACGTACTGTCTGGCCCTATGATTTTGCCTTTTTGAGAATGTCATACAGATGGAATCATATAGTATGTAGCCTTTTGTTTTGTTTGTATTTTTTCAAGGTGGAGTTGCGCTCTGTTGCCCAGGCTGGAGTGCAGTGGCATCATCTCTACTCACTGCAACCTGCGCATCCCAGGTTCAAGCAATTCTCTTGCCTCAGCCTCCTGAGTAGCTGGGATCACAGGTGCCCGCCACCACGCCCAGTGTATTTTTGTATTTTTAATAGAGACAGGGTTTCATCATGTTGGACCAGGCTGGTCTGGAACTCCTGACCTCAGGTGATTCACCCACCTCGGCCTCCAAAAGTGCTAGGATCACAGGCATGAGCCACTGCACCCAGTCTGTTTGTATTTTTCCTATCCCCTCTCTTGCTTTTTCTTTTCTTTTCTTTTCTTTTTTTTTTTTTTTTTTTAGAGACAGGGTCCCGCTCTGTCGCCTAGGCTGGAGTGCAGTGGCATGGCCATAGCTCACTGCAGACTTGAATTCTGGGCTCCAGAGATCACCCTCTTTAGCCTCCCAAGTCACTGCAACTACAGAGGTGTGACACCATGCTCAACCTCACTTTCTTTTTATTATTATTGTTATTATACTTTAAGTTCTGGGGTACACGTGCAGATCTTGCAGGATTTTTGCATAGGTACACACATGCCATAGTGGTTTGCTGCCTCCATCCCCCCATCACCTACATCAGGCGAGTTTCTCCCAATGTTAACCCTCCCCAACCTCCTCACACCCTCCCCACTATCCCTCCCTTAACCCCCAACCCCCAACAGACCCCTCACTTTCTTTTTTTTTTTTTGGGAAAGAAACTCCCACTCTTTGCATTTACTGTCTGCTGGAAAACAAAGTCTCCAAGCTTAGGAAAACTACATGTGAATGACACCGACTAGGTACCTGTGAAGGCCTAAGGGCTGTTCCATGGGATTTGGTTCTTGGGCCTTATAGTAACTGGCCTCACGCCTCATGAGTCTTTCATTTACTTGGAATTCTGGAATGCTTTTGCTTGTTGGTTAGACACTGTGTCCTTAAGGCTGTGGCAGAAATGTGACTATGAGAAATCTCCGTGGTGACACTTCTGTTACACGAGTTTTTGGTTTTTTGTTTTTTTTTATTGAGAGAGGTTCTTGCTCTGTCACCCAGGCTGGAGTGCAGTCGTAGAATCATAGCTCATTGTAACCTTGAATTCCTGGGCTTGAGTGATCCTTCTGCCTCAGCCTCCTGAGTATCTGAGACCAGAGGTGTGCACCACCACACCAGCCTCATTTTTTTTTTTTTTTTTTTTTTTTTGCAGGGATGGGGTCTCATTATGTTGCCCAGACCGGTCTTGTACTCCTGGCCTCAAATGATTCTCCAGTGTCAGCCTCCTCAGTTGCCGGGATTCAGTATGGAGCCTTTTGAACTGGAACTTTTCCACTCTCCACAGTGCATTTGAAATCTACTCATGCTACTGCATGTATCTATCATTCATTCCTTTTTTTCAATTGTTTTATTGTGGTAAAATAAACACAAAACATAAAATTTACCATCTCAAATCTTTTGTAAGTGCACCATTCAGTGGTACTAGACACATTCACAATGCTGTGTAACCATCACCCCATCCACCTTCAGGATCGTTTTCATCTTGTAAGACTGAAACTCCGCGCCCACTAACCAACAACGGCTCATTCTACTCTCCCCACAGCCCCTAGCTGTCACCAGGACACCATGTGTCTCTGCAATTTTGACTACGCTAAGTGTCTCTTGTAAGTGAAATCACAGTTTGTCTTATTTTGCTGAGCCTAATGTCTTCAAGGTTGACTCACGCCGTAGCAGGCATCAGAATATCCTTTTTTGTTTGTTTGAGACGGATTTTCACTCTTGTTACCTAGGCTGCAGTGCAATGGCACAATCTTGGTTTGCTGCAACCTCTGCCTCCTGGGTTCAAGGGATTCTCCTACCTCATCCTCCCAACTAGCTGGGATTACAGGCACCTGCCACCAGGCCTGGCTAATTTTTTTGCGTTTTTAGTAGAGACATTCACCATGTTAGCCAGGTTGGTCTCAAACTCCTGACCTCAAATGATCCACCCACCTTGGCCTCCCAAAGTGCTGAGATTATAGGCGTGACCACCGCACCCAGCCAGATTCTGTTTTTACTATACATCTCTTTCACCAAATACTTACATGACCTATTTAAGAATTATAATTTAATTTAAAAAATAATAATGAAGTCAGGCCAGGCACAGTGGCTCATGCCTGTAACACCAGCATTTTGAAATCTGGTGGTAGGCAGATCACTTGAGGTCAGGAGTTTGAGACCAGCCTGGCCAACATGGTGAAAGCTAGACTCTACTAAAAATATGAAAATTAGCTGGGCATGGTGGTGGGCACCTGTAGCTGCTTGGAGGGCTGAGGCAGGTGAGTTCAAGTGATTCTCTTGGACCCAAGAGATGGAGGTTGCAGTGAGCAGAGATTGCACCACTGCACTCCAGCCTGGGTGACAGAGTGAGACTCTGTCTAAAATAATTAATAATAATAATTATAATGAAGTCAAGTCAGCCTGTCTAAAATAATGAATAATAATTATAATGAAATCAAGTCAGCCTGAAGAACTGAAGAGTTCTTTGTGAAGATTTAAGAATACAGTGACAAAATTAAAACAGTGATGATGAAGCGCTTTACAGAAATATAAAGCAGGTCCACATCTTTCTGATTTTCAAGAGAGTGCTATTTTCAGAGAAAATCTTGATAAATATTTTTTTAAATCAAAAACCAACAACTACAAATCTCAGTAAAAACAAAACAAAAACAAAAAAACCTTGATATAACTAGAGCACCCACAGATGGATTTCTCTCTTTCAGTTATACTATGTTTAAAAAATATATGCTTAGAGGAAGAAAGTCAACATTATGAAGCACTTATATGTGAAACATTTTACATATTTCATTGAATCATCAAAATCACCTGAAAGCTTAAAAGCATCATCCCCAGGGCTTGGGCAAAGTAAGTAATTTTCCCAAAAAAAAACTTTGCTAAGTAGAGATAAGCCAACACTGTCTGGTTCCAAAGGCTGAGTTGTTTCCAGTATACAAGGTGGGCTTATTTTATAAAAATAAAGTGGAATTGCAGCAAGGAAAGAAGGAAACTAAATTTTAGAATATAGTGCTATAAATAAGGAAATGTGCTTTTTAAAAGTGGCTTAAAAATGGCTGTTTCCCGAAGGACTCTTATTCCTAAATTATTTGTCAGTGACATCATATTTTGTCATTTTTCAAGAAACTTGGAATTACCTCTGACTTGATTCTTTTTTTTTTTTTTTTTTTTTTTTTTATTTTTTTAGTTGGAATCTTTGTGTGTTGCCCAACCTGAAGTTTAGGTGTGATCTCGGCTCACTGCAACCTCTGCCTACCGGGTTCAAGCAATTCTCCTGCCTCAGCCTCCCGAGTAGTGGGATTACAGGCATGTGCCACCACACCCAGCTAATTTTTGTATTTTTAGTAGAGACAGGGTTTCACCATGTTGGCCAGGGTGGTCTTGATCTCTTGACCTCGTGATCCACCAACCTCTGCCTCCCAAAGTTCTGGGATTACAGACGTGAGCTACCATGCCCGTCCAACCTCTTTTTTTTTTTTTTAATAAATCATCTGGTCTTAAGTATTTCTTTATAGCAATGCAAGAATGGCCAAATATACTTGCCATGCTTAATTTTTCTCCCCAGCATTCAAAAATATTCGATATTATAAGTACATATTTTTTTATCAATGTGAAATCCATGTCACACAAAATATCCATTTTAAAATGAACAATTCAATGACATTTAGAATATCCACAATGTTGTGAAACTCCCAGCTACAATGGAATATTATTCAGCCATAAAAGGAAATGAAGTTCCAAAACACTTTCATGACCCCAAAAGGAAGCCATGTGTCTGTTAAACAGTCACTCCCTATTCTCTCTTGACTCTCTGCCCCAGATAAGCACCAATCAATTCTCTGCCTCTAAGGCTCTACCAGTGCTGGACAGTTTGCATTAAAGGAATCATGCAGCATGTGATCCTTGGTGTCTGACTTCTCTCACTTAGCATCATGCTTTTGAGTTTCATTCACATTGTAGCATATATCAGTACAGGCTATGGCTGAATTATGTTCCCCCAAAATGCATATATTGAAGCCCTAATCCCCAGTACCTCAGAAGATGACTGCATTTGAATATAGGATCTTTAAAGAGATAATTAAGGTTAAATGAGGAAATTGATGTGGGCCCTAATCCAATCTGACTGGTGTCCATATAAGAAGAGAAGATTAGGACACACTCATACAGAGGGATGACCATATGAAGACACAGAGAGGTGATGGTGTCTGCAAGCCAAGGAGAGAGGCATCAGGAGAAATGAACCTTGCCGACACCTGATCCCAGACTTCCAGCCTCTAGACTGAGAGAATAAATTTCTGTAGCGTACGCCACCCAAGCTACAGTACTTTACTATGGCAGCTGTATAAAACTAACACAGCACTTCATTCCTTTTTATGGCTGAGTAATATTTCATTGTATGTTGATGCATGCACCATATTGTTTACTCATTCATCCATTGATGGACATTTGAGTGTTTTCTGCTGACTGTTGTGAATAATGCTACTATGAACATATTGTGGGAAGTAAAAGTTCCTCTGCAAAGTTTCCTTTCTTGTTAAAGAATAAATCATAAGTGTGCTAATAACTCTTTGTTAAGCCTTATCCTATGTAGCTGTTAGGTAATTTTGGACATGCCATGCTTACAGGCACATAGTATATTCTATGTCCTTGTACCTTAGCTCACAGGCATGTCACAGCTCACCACTGCTTTCACCTGTTTAGAACAGTTTTAAGTTGTTAGCCTATTGGGTTTTAGTTTAAATTGTACGGTCTGGCTCCTGCCAACAAAGATCAAAAACAGCAGTAAGGATGACCCCAAATGCGTAAGGGATAAATATGTCTGCTTTTCCTTTGTTTGTTGTACTCTCGTGGCAAGACAGCTAGCAAGGGTACCCTTCCTGCAGTCTAGGAAGTGAAAACTGCTTGCTGAGAAATCCTTTGTCTCAGTGCTAATTTTTCTTTGAGGCACCAAGCATCTGTTTCCAACACATATGCATACGTATGCCTGTTTGAGTATTTGTTTCCACTTCTTTTGGGTACAGATGTAGTCGTGGAATCACTGGGTCACATGGGAAATCTATGTTTAACTTGTTAAGAAGCTGCAAATAGTTTCCCACAGAGACTGGAACACGATTTTCCATTCCCACCAGCAATGCATGAGGGCTCCAGTGTCTTCACAACCTTCCCAACATTGGTGATTTTCCATGTTTTAAATTACAGTCATCTTGTTGAGTGTGAGGTGGTATCTGATACTACATTTTATACATATGTTTGTTTATTTGTTTACCATTATCTCTTTTTTCTAGAATCTACACTCCACAAGGACGGGGACTTATTCCTCACTGATGAGCTCCAAAGCAGGTGCTCGCTAAAAATTCCTTCAGTAAATGAATGAATAAATGCTTAGCTGAATCTTAAGTGGGAATGCAGGGGAAGGAGTGTCTGATTTCAACTCAAGAGATCAGAGGCAGTTTCATCATGGAGGAAATATTTTGTCTGAACCTGAGAAGATGGGCTGGTGCTGATGAGACAATGACCAAACTTTGTTTCACCACTAAAGAGAATGCGCTGAAAGTCTCAGTTTATGAACATGGCATCGCCAGAATTATATTTTAGGAAGATAGTTATTTTGTCATAACTTCAAGTGGGCACATCACAGATTCTTGCTGTGAACGTTGTTAATTCTGGACAGTGTGCACCTGCGCCTCCTTCCTTTCTGTGTTTGTGGGCTCTGCCCCTTTTCAGACAGGGCTGCCTCTATATCATCCGAGGCAGGCTGAAAAATGCCAGCTCCTCACTTTCCAGCCTCCCAGGGAGCTTGGCACATGCTCACGGCTGGGGCTTCAGTATGACTGTTCATTCCTACAGACTAGTTTTAAAATCGCAGACAGTGAGGCAAGGGAAAAGGAACCTCCTGGGTCTCTTCCAGCCAAGAGTGGCCACAACAGAGCAGCCATGTCCAGTGTCCAAAGCCAGCAGTAGACACAGCTGCTATGTTTGGGTTGGAGGGGACAGGCAAGCAGTTCTCTCAGAGACCCAAGGTGGTGGCTGCAGCATCTTCACCAGTGTGACTTGGGGACATCACTAATGGCAAAGGCAACCTCCAAGCCTGCTTCTTAGACCTCATGGGGACTCCATGATGTCCCTAAAATCCTCTTAACAAATTCCTTTTCTGCTTTAATTAACCACATTCAGTTTCTGTTGCTTGTAAACAAAACCCTAACTAATAATACATTTCTGCTTAACATGTTAATTCCTTACATTTGAGTCCGCAGTAGCACAGATCTCATGAAGACATTTAGAATTAAAAATGTGAAGCTACAACAGCAACAGCTCTCCTTTAAAAATAAAATACACATTTCAGGGTGGATATGGTGATATGTACCTGTAATCCCAGCTACTCAAGAGGCAGAGATGGGAGGATCACTTGAGTCCAGGAAGTTGAGGCTGTGATGAGCTATGATTGCATCACTGCACTGCAGCCTGGGCAACAGAGCGAGACCCTGTCTCCAAAAAGTACTAGGAATAAGAATTAAAATTAAAATTAAAAAAATAAAAATATTCATGTCAGAAATGATTCAAGCTCTGCCTAAGGTTGTAACTTATAAGAACGGGGGACACACAGAGGTTCCTCCAAGGAGAACCCTAGGTCAGGAGAACTACAGTGCAGGTGACCCCAAGATAATCAAACTTCAGAGAGAGGAATCCGGGGTGGAATCATAGAGTGGAGAGAGTTGAAATGTGG
This sequence comes from Cheracebus regulus, assembly GCA_963574635.1. Classification (NCBI taxonomy): domain Eukaryota; kingdom Metazoa; phylum Chordata; class Mammalia; order Primates; family Pitheciidae; genus Cheracebus; species Cheracebus regulus. The sequence continues at coordinate 7,701 of CAUYQU010099365.1, forward strand.
GTAACAGGCTGAAATGAGGTATATAGGGGTGGAGGGGAGGAAAGAGGAGTCAATCAGAAGAAAGAGTAAAACATATAGTTACAATTTCAAGAGGCTATGTCTTCTTTGCTACTTTAGGGACCAGAGGTTGCTCTGCAGGACAAAGGATTCCCAGGACCGTTGAGGCAGGGAGAGACCTTTCAGCTTTCTGATGCCCAGGAAGTCATGGCAGAGATGTCAAGAGGGGGGAGGTGGGGATTTAAGCGCGGCTCTCCCATTAGTGTACTGTGTCGCCATAATTACACTCTTAATGTCTCTGGGATGCCTCAGCCTAATAACATGAGAAGTGTAGCAAATGATCTGAGATGCTCATTCAGCCCTGAAGGCACAATCATATGCATAACTAAAAGATATTATCCAATATTATTTGATGTCTCCACTTGGATGAATCCACCGGGTCAAGCGGGGATGACATTTCTCTCTGTTGCAGCCCCTATACGGATGGAGATTGGGGGCCACTGGGAGGAGCCATATCCAACCAAGAGTTCCATGGTGAATGAAGCATGGGTTGTCAATTGCTGGCTTTCTCTTTTGCTTCTCTACCACGCCTCCCCTCCAAGACCTTGACACAGAGAAGGGAGGTCAGGAGATTCATCTTGCCCCTGTGAGGCTGTCTCAATCTCTACACATTTAGCTTAACAGTTAGGACTGAGACTGGAGGATTTCTGCTCAGGCACACAGGCTGTCATGCAGTGAAGAACTTCACAGCTTGATTCAGAAGCTTCTTCAAGTTCAACTTATCTGAACCCAACACTGCTTGGACAGTGTTGGAAATAGATGCTCGGTGCCACAAAGAAAAATCAGCACTGAGACAAAGGATCTTTCAGCAAGGCAATTTTTACTTCCTGGGCTGCAGGAAGGGTACTCTTGCTAGCCATCTTACCACAAGAGTACAATGAACAAAGGAAAACAAACAAATTTATCCCTTACGCATCTGGGGTCGTCCTTACTGCTGTGTCTGATTTCCATTGGCTGGAGCCAGACCTCACAATCTAAATTAAAACTCGATTGGCGAACAACTTAAAACTTTTCTAAACAGGTAAAAGCAATGGAGAGCCGGGACATGCCTGTGAGCACGTCCAGCACAGATATCTTGGTTAAAGTACAAGGACATAAAACATACTGCGTGCCTGTAAGCATGGCATGTCTAACAGCTACATAGGATAGGGTCTAACAGTTATTAGCACACTTATGATTTAACTAGAAAGGAAACTTTAAAAAGGAACTTTTCTACTTCCCACAGAAAGACACCTTTCAGGACATGAGATCACTCAACGGGGCAAAGCATTTGCCTATTAAGCAATTACATATGTATTAAAATTCACTTTTAGTTTCTCACCTCACTCTGCCCCCCAAGCCTAAACTATTATATCAAGAACTTCACCCAGCTCCATGAGATCATCTGTTAACCCCTCAATGGGTAGGCTCAGTCACTTGGTAGGTATCAACCCAATGACCACAACCAGGGAGGATTAAACAAGGGGGATTTTATTATAGGAGAGCAGCGAGGATAGCTCCCCAAAGCATCCCAGGCTGAGTGGGGTTTTATAAGCTTAGGGTAATGAGGTGTGATCTGATTGGATCCTGCAATGAGGTGACGTCAAGACACATGATCTGACTGGACACTGTCATGGGGTGACACCAGAGCTTACTCTGACTGGATCCTGGATCCTGCCGTGAGATGCCTGCTTCTTAATTCAGTCCCCAATCCTCAGCCGAGCACTCAGGTTCTCCTTGTGCTTGGACGCTTGGCTCCTCTGGGCACGCTCAGGTTATGTGTCCATAACCACGGCAACTAACAGCAATTCTCAACTTTATTACATGAAAGTTGAAGAACCAGATTTGGTCTGATGTGACTACACATCCATTGAGAGACTGACCTTCCACCAGCAGTCCCCAACCCTTTTGGCACCAGGGACTGGTTTAGTGGAAGACAATTTTCCACAGACAGGACAAAGGGATGGTTTCAGGATGATTCAGCATATCCATTTATTGTGCACTTTATTTCTATTCTTATTACATTGCAATAATAATAGATGTAGATTGTACCATCATGTAAAATCAGTGGGAGCCCTGAGCCTGTTTTCCTGCAACTAGACGGTCCCATCTGGGGGTGATGGGAGACAGTGACAGATTATCAGGCATTAGATTCTCATAAGGAGTGAGCAACCTAGATCCTTCACATGCACAGTTCACAATAAGGTCTGTGCTCCCATGAGAATAGAACGCTGCAGCTGATCTGACAGGAGGTAGAGCTCAGGCAGTAATGCAAGCAATGGAAAGTGGCTGGAAATACAGATGAAGCTTTGCTCACTTGCTAGCCACTCACCTCCTGCTGTGTGGTCCAGTTCCCAATGGATCAGTACAGGTCCATGGCCCCGGGAGTTGGAAACCTCTGTCTTAAACCACTGAAGACTTGCAACAGGCTGAAAGGTGCCCCACTCCATAAAAGATACACCCACATCCAAATCCTGGCAAGCTGTGAAGGTGATTATTTGGGAAAGGGTCTTTGTAGATGTGATTTTAAGGATTTTGAAATGAGAAGATCCTGAATTATCCATTTAGGCTCTAAATCCAGCAGTGAGTCCTTGTGAGAGACACACAGACAAAAGGAGAGGAACCATGGGATCATTTGTTACTGCAGCATAACCTTGCCTATTCCTGGTGGCTGGGTTTGCAGTGATGCATCCTCACAACTGGGAATGCCAGTAGCTACCACAGGCTGGAAAAGGCAAGAATAGATTCTTCCTGGATCCCCCAGAGGGAACATGGTCCTTCCAGATTCCAGACATCTGGCTCCCAGGACTGTGAGAGAACAAACTGTGTTGTTTTGAGCCACCCCATTTGCAGTCGTTTGGTGCTGACAGTGTTTGGTTCATTGCATGACATGAACACGGTGGCTCAAGTCATCTCACACCTGGCATGACCAGCACTGAGCTCCTGGTCTGCCTCCCAAGGCTGCTGTGCTCAGGCTCTTCCCAATTAAGCTGAAATCTCCATCCTTCCCCCTGCTCAGGCTAAAGCCTTGGAAACACCCTTGCCTCTCCTCTCTCTCTCACGTGTCACAGTCAAATCACAGCAAGATCTGCTGGCCTTCTTGAAAACGTGAACCCAGAATCTGGGCAGCCTCCTTCACCACCCTCTGCTTTGGGTTCCAGAAGACTGTGGGGTCTTCTAAGTGGTCTCCCTGTTCCTTCCACGGTCTTTGCAACTTCTCTCCATGCAGCAGGGAAAGCATTCCTGTTAAAACATTAATCGGGCCAGGTGGATAGCTCATGCCTGTAATCCCGGTGCTTTGGAAGGCCAAGGCAGGAGGGTCGCTTGAGGCCAGGACTTTGAACCCAGCCTGGGCAACAGAGTGACATCCTGTCTCTAAAAAAAAAAAAATTTTTAAGTAGCCATATAGCTACTTGGGAGGCCAAGGCAGGAGGATCACTTGAGGCCAGGACTTTGAGCCCAGCCTGGGCAACATAGTGAGACCCTGTCTCTACAAAAAAATTTCAAAATTAGCCATGTAGCTACTTGGGAGCATGAGAGGATCACTTGAGCCAAGGAGCTGGATGCTGCAGTGAGCCATGATTGCCCCATTGCACTTCAGCCTGGGTCACAGAGCGAGGCCCAAAGCAAAAAGAAACACATCATGTCACTTCTTGGCTCTCAATTTTTCTTTGAGAAATTGGCTCTGTATTCATTTATCTCTCAGTATCTCCTGTCTCTGTGTCACTTGCATGGCATGCCACACACATCTTCTCTCTCCCCTCTCCACTCTCTCTCTCTTAGTCTCATTGCATCCAGCCACACTGATCTCCTTGCTGTTCCTATAAGACCTCAGGACCTGTGCACAGGTGATCTGATCTCTGTAGAACATACTTTCTCTGATATTTACATGACTTGCCCTCTCTCTTCCTCCTTCAATTTTTTGCCCAAATGTCACTTTCTCAGTAAGTTGTCTCCAGGCCATTCATTTGGCATAGCAACACCTCCTCAGCCTTCCTCATCTTTCTTATCCTGCTTTTTTTTGATTATTATAACTTTTTTTAAAAACTTACCACCTTCTATCATGCTGTGCCCATTATTTATGTACTACTTTTGTCATTTACTGCCTGTGTCTCCCTAGAATGTAAACTCTAGGCCAACAGGAGTTTTTACTTCCTTCATTCCCTGACACATCACCCAGAAAAGTGCCAGATGCAGAGTGGGCGCTCAATAAATATTTGTTGAATAAATACACAAGATAAAACAGTGTCGGTGGTTTCTTTCATAATATAGTGCATGTGTTTACGTCCCAAAATAAATGAAATCATGTGGTCATCAAAACTTATTGTCTGTGGTGGAGCGTTGTGAAATATGAAGGTATTCAGCTTTGCTAAAATGGTTGTCATTTTTGTGTATGTCTTATCAGCTACATTTAGAAGCCGTCCCACTTTGCAGAATGCAGCTGATCACTTACTGCTGAGAACAGCAGCATTTTTCTTCCTAGTCTGGACCAAGATAATCATTGCAAAAGGCCACTCTGAGAACATTTGTAACCTCCACACACACGCCTAGGAATAGGCAAGGTTATGCTCCAGTCACAAATGACCCCAAGATTTCAATGGCTTAACAACGTCCATCTTGCATGCATTGATTAATGTCTTACATGTCACTACATGTCAATACATCTTACGTGTACAGATTCATGTAATGACATAATGATACATTTACGTCTCCCTAAATGCATAAAGCCAGGTTGTAGCCTGATCGCCTTGGGCCCATGTCGCCCTGAGGCTGTGTCATGGACATGTCCTTAACCTTGGTAAAATAAACCTAAACTAATTGAAACTTGCTGTGAGAGATGGGAAATTTCTTCTTCAAAGTTTATATCTTAGACTACTGTTGGAAATAGATGCTCGGTGCCACAAAGAAAAACTAGCACTGAGACAAAGACTCTTTCAGCAACACAATTTTTACTTCCTGGACTGCAGGAAGGGTACCCTCGCTAACCACGAGAGTACAGTGAACAAAGGAAAGCAGACATATTTATTTCGTACGCATTTGGGGTTGTCCTTACTGCTGTGTCTGATCTCCGTTGGCTGGAGCCAGATCTCACAATCTAAACTGAAACCCAATTGGCTAATAACTTAAAACTTTTCTAAACAGGTAAAAGCAATGGAGAGCTGGGACATGTCTGTGAGCACATCCAGCACAGATATCTTGGTTAAAGTACAAGGACATAGAATAAGGTTGAAGTACAAGGACATAAAGAACAAGGATATAGAATGCCATGCTTACAGGCTACTTGCCTATAAACACAGCATGTCTAACAGCTACATAGGCTAGGGCTTAACAAATTATTAGCACACTTACTCTTTTTTTTTTTTTTTTTTTTGAGACAGAGTCTTGCTCTGTCGCCAGGCACCAGGCTGGAGTGCAGTGGCGTGATCTTGGCTCACTGCAACCTCCGCCTCCTGGGTTCAAGTGATTCTCCTGCCTCAGCCTCCCAACTAGCTAGGACTACAGGTGCATGCCACCACACCCAACTAATTTTTGTATTTTAGTAGAGATGGGGTTTCACCATGTTGGCCAGGATGGTCTCAATCTCTTGACCTCATGATCTGCCTGCCGCAGCCTCCCAAAGTGCTGGGATTGCAGGCGTGAGCCATCGTGCCTGGCCAGCACACTTATTTTTTAACAAGAAAGGAAACTTTAAAGAGGAAATTTTTACTTCCCACAACCACATTATAAGGAGTTACAATCTCTTACTCTATGGCCATTATCCACTATTAGCGTATACATATACCCACATATATATATTCTCTAAATCAGCATCTTAAATCAGCTACCTTGACTTGCTCTGGCATGTCTGAACAGAACTGGGCCAGCTCCAGATCCTGGTGCATGCCATTCTTTATTTGGAAACCCTCCTGACCTTCTCTTAACTAGTGTCCCTTCTTCCTTGTCTTCTTCCCCTCTATCTATTCAGGAAATTTCCAGGTTTTTAGCCAATTTGGTCAAGCATAGAATGTGAGGTCCTATTCTGGCCAATGGAAACTGGACACAGCAGTGGGGTGATTGTGTCAGGTTATGAAAGTTACAAACGTCCCTGTCTTCCTGTTCAAGTGTGCTCTCGTGGCAAGACTGCCAGCAAGTTGCACCCTTTCTGCAGGAAGTAAACTAGTCTTGCTGAGTGATCCATTGTCTTGGGTGTGGATTTTTCCCAATGTTATAAACCCTTTCCAACACTTGCCTCAGGTACCCTTGGGTTTACAGTGTCAATATTAGTTTCATCAACTGTAAACAACATCCCACAATGATGTGCGATCCTAACAATAGGGGAAACTGAGGGAAGGAAGAGGAGAGGGGATAGGTGAGAGCTTTCCACTCTCCACTTAAACCTAAACCTCTCTTTAAAAGGTGCCAGGAAGGACCATGCACAGTGGCTCATGCCTGTCATCCCAGCACTTTGGGAGGCCGAGGCAGGAGGATCACTTGAGGCCAGGAGTTCGAGACCAGCCTGGCCAACATGGTAAAACCCTATCTCTACTAAAAATACAAAAATTAGCCAGGTGTGGTGGTGTGCACCTGTAATCCCACTACTACTTTGGGGGCTGAGGTGGGAGCATCTCTTGAAACCAGAAGGCTGAGGTTGCAGTGAGCAGAGATCACACCACTGCATTCCAGCCTGGGTGGCAGAGCAAGACTCCGTCTCAAAAAAAAAAAAAAAAAAAAAGTGCCAGGAAGGCTGCAGAGAAGACAGATGAGGTATTTGAGAGTGGTGGGCTCTGTAAGTGAGCTGGGGGATCTTCAGGGCACAGCAAGAGGGTCAGGCCTCTGCCTGGAGTAGACTCCCCCCACCCACTACTGCTTCCCCCAACTTCCACTCTGGTACAGCAAGAGAGAAGGAGGGTAGCCCAGATGCAAGGAGACTGCAGACCACGAATGGGAATTGGGAAGTTGAAGGAATTTCAGACCCCCAGTGGCTTCCCTTTTCTCAATGACAAAAGATGTAAAGTAGTTTTCTTAAAATGAGGGTGGAAGTTGGGGGTGGGGGGGTGGGTAAGAGGTTTGAGAAGTGGTTCAAAATAGGGTCATTGGAGTCCCAGCACTTTGGGAGGCTGAGGTGGGCGGATCACCTGAGGTCGGGAGTTCAAGAACAGCCTGGCCAACATGGTGAAACCCCACCTCTACTAAAAATAAAAAATAAAATAAATAGCTGGGCGTGGTGGCACACACCTGTAATTCCAGCTACTCAGGAGCCTGAGGCAGAAGAATCACTTGAACTGGGGAGGCAGAGGTTGCAGTGAACTGAGATCGTGCCACTGCACTCCAGCCTGGGTGACACAACTCGACTCTGTCTCAAAAAAAAAAAAAAGAGAGAGAGAGAGAGAAAAGAAAACCAAAGATCTCTTCAGGGTCTCTCCTGCTGAGCCCCTTCCTGCCCCCTCAGAGATCATCCTACGAGGTTCACCCATGGAACCTCACACCTGCCTGGAGATCTTCTCCTGTTTGGAGTTAAGCATTTCTATCTTTGTGCTTTCCCTAAATATTTATCAATTATTTATTTCTGTGACTGTTTCTCCTCCTAGCGGCCTAGAGGGCTGGGTCCATGCCTTCTTCATATTTTTCTACCTTGCGTTTGGCACAGTTGAATATTTCCCTTAGCATTTTGTCAGACATCCAAGTATTTGACTTTCATTCATTAACAGGGTCAAAATTTTCCCACAATCTTGACAACAAACACGCACTTTGGAGAAGGTTCACTCTTAGGTCAGGTGTTATGGAAGGGTAATATCTGAACAAATAGATTTTTGTTGTTGCCCCCTGAGTCAATTCTAGCTAGTTCTGAGAATAAGCAGTTGCCCTATTTTAAAAAAAAAAGTCTTTAATGAGTTGAAATTCACATGAGGTAGAATTAACCATTTCAAGGTGAATAATTCAGTAGCATTTAGTCCATTCACAATGTTGTATGACCACCCCGTCTAGAACGTTTTCATCACCCCAAAAGGAGATCCCAGACCCATTACACAGCCACTCCCGACACATAACTCCAACCTACTCCACCCGCAACCATCAACTGCCTTTAAGAATTTACCTATGTGGGACATTTCCTATAAAGTGGAATCATGCACTATATAGCCCTATGTGTCCAACTTCTTTCACTTTGAGTCATGTTTCCAAGGTTCATCGATGTTGCACCATGTATTAATTCATTTTCACACAGCTATAAAGACCTACCCTGGCTGGGGATGGTGGTTCATGCCTGTAGTCCCAGCTACTCAGAAGGCTGAGGCAGGAGAATCACTTGAACCGCGAGGCAGAAGTTGCAGTGAGCTGAGATAGTGACATTACACTCCAGCCTGGGTGACAAGAGCAAACTCTGTCTCAAAAAAGAACTGCCCAAGACTGGGTAATTTATAAAGGAAAGAGATTTCATTGATTCACAGTTCAGCATGACTAGGGAGGCCTTAGGAAGTTTACATTCATGGTGGAAGGCAAAGGGGAAGCCAAGACCTTCTTCACAAGGTGACAGGAAGGAGAATGACCACAGGAGGCGCTACCAAGCACTGATAAAACCATCAGATCTCCTGAGAACTATCACTACAACGGCATGGGGGAAACCACCCCTGTGATTCAATTATCTCCACCTGTTCTCTCCTTTGACAAGTGGGGACTAAGGCGATTACAGTTCAAGATGAGATTTTGGGTGGGTGTGAAGAGAAGAGGTTCAAAACAGTCACAGACTAATATACAGCATGTGTCGGTATTTGTCAGTATTTTGTCTTTTTTTTGTCTTTTTTCGATACATAGTCTTGCTCTGTCACCCAGGCTGGAGTGCAGCAGCATAATCTCGGCTCACTGCAACCTCTGCGTTCTGGGTTCAAGTGATTCTCCTGCCTCAGCCTCCCCAGTAGCTGGGACTGCAGGTGTGCACCACCAGACCTGGCCGATTTTTGCATTTTTAGTAGAGATGGGGTTTCACCATGTTGACCAGGCTGGTCTTGAACTCCTGACCTCAGGTAATCTGCCCGCCTCAGCCTCCCAAATTCCTGGGATTACAGACATGAGCCACCATGCCCAGCCTTTTGTCTTTTTTATGCCTGTATAATATTCCATTGGGTGTCTGCACCATGTTTTGTTTATCCACTTACCCAGTGATGGACACTTGAGCTGCTCCCACCTTTTGGCTGTGATTACCTGTGCTGCTATGAACACGGTGTGTGACACTCTGATTTGAACAAACTTTGGACTATAATCTGTCCATCCCCATACACGGCACTCCCACTCCTCTTCCCCCAGGGCCGTCCTCCCTCTGCTTCTTAATTGTTTGCTGTGACTGTGAAAGTCAGAGCTTGCAACCTCCCCGGTCAACTTTACCCCACCTCCCATCTCTCTGCCTTTTCCCCCAGACTCCCAGGCCATTTACCACCAATGCCTCACCAGGACCCCAGGAGAAGGAGACAGCTGTCTCCAAAACTATTGGTAGTCTGTAAACAGGAATCCATAGAGCAAGGTCTGCAGAGATTTTCTGAGAGTACAGGTCTACTGTGACTTAAGTTTCTTACATGCAACATAAGAAAACAGTCTATGTGTGTGTGAGAGGGCAACATAAATGAAGTTACTCTGTACACTTCACTCTGTGATTTGCTTCTTACTTTCCTTTTTTAGGGGGCTGGGGGACAGAGTCTTACTCTTTCACCAGGCTGAATTTCAGTGGTACAATCTCGGCTCACTGCAACCTCCGTCTCCTGGGTTCAAGCGATTCCCCTACCTCAGCCTCCCAAGTAGTTCTGTGCACATTAGTGTACACAGACATACCTATTTATTTTCAGCTGCTGCAAAGCAGTCTGGGCCACCAGTGACCACTGCTCAATACTTCTACCAAGTAATTTTGCAATGAGCATCATTTAAATGTTTCCTTGTAGAAAAGTGTCACTAATTCCCCTGGGTTGATACTGAGAAGTGGCCTCTGTCCTTGGATATGAGCATAGAAACTACCCATTGCTCCCCAAAATAACTTGTGCAATACTGCACAAAATACTGTATGAAAACAGCCAGGTGAGGTGGGTCACGTCTGTAATCCCAGCACTTTGGTAGGCCAAGGTGGGAGGATCACTTGAGCTCAGGAGTTCAAGGCCAGCAACATGGTGAAACCTCCATCTCTACTAAAAATACAAAAAATTAGGGGGGCTTTGTGGCTCTTGTCTGTAGTCACAGCTAGTTGGGAGGCTGAGACAGGAGAATCACTTGAACCTGGGAGGAGGAAGTTGCAGTGAGCTGAGATTGTGCCACCATACTCCAGCCTGGGCGACAGAGTGAGACTTCGTCTCAAAAAAAGAAAAAAAAAATGCGCAAAATAACTTGTGATACAACTACTAGAACAACCTGTTTCCCTCCGTTTTTGCCATCACCTTGCTTTATCCCACTTTGCATTTTTTCGATGTGATGGGAGAAATTGTCATTAATTCTGGCTCTGATTTGCATATTCCTAATTACCAGCCACCTCATTGTTTTTAGATTAGACTAAAGCAGTGGTTCATAACTAGGGCCATTTTTTTTCCCTCAAAGGACAATGTTTTTTTCCCCTTAGAGAGACAATGCCAGGTGAAGAAACCCCGCACCCAGGAAACGTGTTTTATCAACCCCATTGTTGTCTCTGTACCAGGGTGGTGAGACATGATGCCCTCAAATAATCGATGTGGTTTTTATAGAAAATGATAGTAATGAGACATTTCTCAGCAAAACCTCATCTTGAGGGAATAAAACCTTTAGAGTCAACAGGGTACTTCAACCATATCAGGAGGCTGTGTCCAAAGTTTCGGTTAGCAACTGGAAGTTACCGTTCAACCCCATTCTGATGCTGATTGCAGGTTCAACAGAAACTAGGAAACAACCACCAGATAGAAAAATTGGGTGACTCATGGTCACAAGCCCTCTCCCCACATGGAACTAGGGGGCAAACACTCAGCAACTCAGAATTACTTGGGGATATAAGCCCAGGCAACCCTGACCAACAATGGCAACACCCTCAGGTCCCCTTGCAGGCTGTGGAAGCTTTATCTTCACTTGCTCAATAAACTGCATTGCTGCTCACTCTCTGGGTCCAAGAATTCTTGTTTGGAGCTGGAGCACTCACCGTGGGGTTAAGGCTATCTGCTCGATTCCTCGAGCAAGGGAAACCAAGAACCTGAGCCCAGAGTCCAATCTGGGCACACAGAAAGGCCCTTTTCAGGGCCATACTTGGACCCAGCAACGTATTTCCGGCAACACTCTCTTTAAGGGGTATGGCCCTCTGAAACTTTGAATTTGGCCATATGTCATGCACATAAACTAGACTGACTAATAAGACCCCTGTCAATGGGAATTAACAATACGATTGTCCACTTGGAAGTTTTCAACTCTAGTTCCAAGCGACAAGGGTCAGTGTTTTGCAGCTCACCATCATGCCTTGCCTCAAAATGCCTTTTTTTTTTTTATTGAGACAGAATCTCGCTCTGTCTTACCCAGGCTAGAATGCAGTGGTAAAATCTCAGCTCACTGCAACCTCCGCCTCCCAGTTTCAAGAGATTCTCCTGTCTCAGCCTCTGGAGTAGCTGGGACTGCAGGCGTGTGCCACCACACTTAGCTAATTTTGTATTTTTAGTAGAGACAGGGTTTCACCATGTTGGCCAGGTTGGTTTCAAACTCCTGAACTCAGGTGATCCACCCACCTCGGCCTCCCAAAGTGCTGAGATTACAGGTGTGAGCCACTGCAACCAGCCAAAATGCCTTTTTCCTATTTCCTATCCTCACCTGTTCTCCCACACAGGGCAGATTTCCCTATCTAAGCAAATTCAAACAGCACCCCACTGCTTATGCACCTCACCTTTATTTCATGGGCAGGTATTCTAAAATGCTGACTCAACCAATCAACACTTCCTGCTACATAATGAAAATTTATTCCTCTCAAATTTCCCAAATCGTTTTTAAGAGTAAGAATTAACTGTTCAGCAAATAAATAGTTATGTATATTTCTTCCAACCTCTGCCTCTCTATAAATTATGGAGGAAAATGCCGCAACAACTTGACAAAAAAATAAACTTTATAAACAAATTTCATGGCATAAAAATCACTGATATAAACATCGACAGGTAAGATCATAGAAGGGACTGTTCTTCCTTGGTTTCTTTTAATAGAATTTAACAAATAATCAAAAGAACAAACAGTAATGAAACAAAAATGAGTCAAAAGAGTTGTTCTTTCCTACACTTTGTTAATAACTCCCACATTCCAAAACTCATCTCATGGTGATGGACTAATAAAATAAGATGACCTACAATAATTTTTTTCTCTCTTATTTTTTAAGACAAGATCTTGCTCTGTTGCCCAGGCTGGAGTTCAGTGGTGCAATCATAGCTCACTGAAGTCTTAAATTTCTGGGCTCAAGTTATACTCCTGCCTCAGCCTCCCATGTAGCTGGGACTATAGGTATGCACCACTATGCCCAGATAATTTATTTTTTAGAGATGGGATCTTGGTATACCGCCTAGGTTGGATTTGAACTCTTGAGTTGAAGCAATATCCCTGCCTCTGCCTCTCAGAATGCTGGGATTAGAGGTGTGAGCCACTGAGCCTGGTCCCTACAAAAATTTAGTATGGAAGTCCACCGCTGTGATGCACACTTGTAGTCCCAGCTGAGAGCCCAAGGAAGGAGGACTGCTCGAGCTCAGGAGTTTGAGTTCAGCCTTGACAACATAGCAGGACCCCACCTGTAATAAATAAAGACAAATTAAAAGACTGTAATATGGTTTCAGAAGAGGTTTCAGCCTCTTCTCCTTTTTGATGTGTGAGTGAAGCATTGCTACAGAAAACAGCAATAGGGGCTACAGTGTGGTTTACCCAGATAGTGCTGTGTTCTATCACCCCACGATGCAACTGCACCACCCCAGGGGAGGGTGGTGTCAGTTAAGCCAATGCTTCTGGGGGTGGGGGGTGTGAGTCTTGGGGATACACTTAAACAGCCTCCCAAAGCTTGGTCTCACATGAATGTAAATTTGCAGTTGTTAATTTTTATGCAATGAATGAGAAATTTTCCCGAGTCTCTCAACTATTTCCCATCTGTTGGTTACATGAATGTTTAAGCACCTTGGGAAAGACTGAATTATTGGTGTGAATTCTTTACTCCCTTGTGGTCATCTTGCCCACCTACACCCTGGTCATGGCTTCACGAAGGGCCAGGCATTTCTCCAGCATTTGACTTGGTGCTTGGCCATATGTCATGCTTTGGCTAATGGGATGTTAGCAGGTGAGATGCAAAGGTTTAACATGTCTTCATCCAGCTGGATTTGTGCTCTCACACTTAGGCCATCACCATGAGAAGAACATGCCTCAGGTATCCAGCTGACCCCAGAAGAATAACAGGCACAGACAGAAGATGTGAACTGAACCCAGGCCTGGAGACAGGTTCGACCAAGCGCAGGCTCCATCAGCCACGTTCCAGCCAACCAGCAGATGTGAACACTAGAAACATGCCTGTTATTGTCTGCTAGTGGGTTTGGGTGTGACTTGTTATGCATAATTGCAGCACTAGCTGACAAATACACATCTATCATGTGCTCAAACAAGAGGTGTAAAGGTGAAAAAGTTTAATAAAAGAAGTTTCCACTGTCTAAAGAGCTCATTGTTGAGTCAAGAGACAGACATGCAAATAAATGAAAAACACTGAGATAAGTGTTACAAATGTATGAATCCAGGGCAGTGGCAACTCCAAGGTAGAGTGGTGTGGTCTGCTCCTCCTGGGACCCAGGAACCCCTCTTGAGAAAGGTGTCTTTAACTGAGAATGAATAGATTCACCAGGCAGTTACAGAGGTCGGGGGATTATAAGCAAAGGAAAAAGGTGTGTGCAACATTCAGAATCTTCTGGTCATTCAGTCTGACTGGAGCACAGGGCGTCAGGGGGAGGTCAACTGAGAAATGGAGCCCAAACTGGGGGCTTGCATCACCCTGCACCTAATTGCAACTAGAGCAGCAACCCTCCAAACTTCCCATGGAAAGACCTGATGGGAAAAAAAAAAAACCTGAAAAATGATTAAAGAGGGACTTTGAAGTAGTGGAAGAAAAATTCAACCTGAAAGCAGTGTAATATATAAAATCACAACCTTAGAAAATGCCAGGACCGTCAGAAGAGACTTGATTTTTAGGCTCTGCCTGAGAAAGAACGAGGGTGGAGGAAGAAGATAATATCATCTAGACTGACAGAATCTGAACGTCAACAAGGAATGGGAGGTGGGGGAACCGTCAGAAGGATAAAAAGCTTGCAAGTGGGCTGAGATCTCCGAGACTGAAGAAAATGAAAAACTTTCAGCTGATGAAACTTCAGATTCTGTACTCTGGACAAAGAGTCTCATCAACTACAGCCGAAAGCATCTGAAATACTCCTGGGCTCAGGAGGCAGATCACGTACTGAGGGGCACTGCTGCCTCGGCAGCATTGCCTGGGAAGGACCTGGGCAGTAAACTCTAATGCCTTCAGAAGCCAGCAGGCAGCACAAACACAGGCAGTGGGATGAAGGTAAGACAACTGGGGGTGGTGGGGACTGGGACTAACTGCTGTTGCTCAGCCCCATTCACTTCTTCGTGAGTAGGTTTCAGGACGCAATCATGTTGCATCTTCTGATTGCTTTTGGTGACATCAGAATCAGGATTTTAATGAGAAATCATTCAATGTGTAAAAAAGTTGACTGATGGGCCAGGTGCAGTGGCTCGTGCCTGTAATCCGAGCACTTTGGGAGGCTGAGGCTGGTGGCTCACTTGTGGCCAGGAGTTTGAGACCAGCATAGTCAACATGGTGAGATTCCATCTCTACTAAAAAAAATACAAAAATTAGGCAGGTGTGGTGGTGGCACACCTGTAATTCCAGCTACTAGGAAGGCTGAGGCAGGATAATCACTTGAACCTGGAAGGTGGAGGCTGCTGTGAGCTGAGATCGCACCACTGTACTCCAGCCTGCGCAACAGAACAAGACTCTATCTCAAGAAAATAAAAAAGTTGTCAACTAATTCAATTTTATTATGGATTGATTGACTGTTGAGACAGGGTCTTGCTTTGTGTCCTAGGCTGGAGTGCAATGGCATGATCACCCCTCACTGCAGCTTCAACCTCCTGGGCTCAAGCAATCCTCCCATCTCAGCCTCCCCAGTGGCAGGGACTACAGGTGCACACCACCATGACTTGCAAAATTTTAAAATTTTTTTGTAGAGCTGGGCTCTCACTATGTTGCCCAAGCTGTATCCAAATTCCTAGACCCAAGTGATCCTCCTTCCTCTGCCTCCCAAAGTACTGAGATTACAGGCATGATCTGCCACCCCCAGCCCTCATTCAATTTTAAAACAAATAAACCAGAAACATAACTCATAGGTCAAATTCAAGGTCTAGACAAAACTTACCTCCTGGCCAGCAGTGGGAAACCTCCGATTTAAATCCTAAGGAGAATGTAAGTGATCACCTACAGGCTAGGATTCTAAAAACGGCCAAATTTTACCCAGAATCCAGAAGTCTCCATTGCCTTAAGGATCGGACCAGAACAGTTTCTGAAACTGTGGGAGGAAGCACACAAAAGGCTAGTGAAGTAAACTTTAGCAAGCTTCAAAGTCTTTGGGAAGCCTCTATGCTAGGTCCTGAGAATAAAATACAGATATGGCAGTCATAGTTTCCTCCAAATTCGGGTTTGTGGAATTCGGGGTTTGCAGGCTTTGGGGGTTTTTTGAGAGGAAAAAAAATCATGCAGTGAAATAGAAATGAAATTGCATTTAGGTCTTCATTTACCTGAGGGTTTTCCAATGTGTCTGAATCCATAAACCCCTTTCATAGTCATATGTAATCGTAGGACCCATCTTAGGAATTTTAAACATTTTGCAACTTTTTTCTTGGTATATCTGTCAGTGTTCAACTGCATGTGGAGTGAGTTGGGGGTGCCGGGAAGCACAATTGCTATGAGTATTACAGGCTCAGGGATTTATTATAGATATGAGGTGTGGAGATTCACCCACAGTGGTCGCAAAAATATTAAGGGAAATATATTAGAGAAAGTTACAGAATATAGTCTCAAACCCTTTTGGAAGGCCTATGTGTTTTTTTTTATAGTTCTTGGCTGAAGGCAGCTTTGTCCCCTCAGTTAAATGCATTAGAGTAGGTGAATGTAGGGGGTTTACCTAACTAACTTGTTTACTCATTAACCTTTGATCATTCTGGATGGCTCGGGGATGGGGGTTGACCAGGGATATTACCCACTAATGGTGTTTGCTTTGGGCGTTGGAACCTGTCCTTTAATCTTCACTCTAGTGGTGTTGACTCAAAGCTTTTGTCATTTCATGTGTACTGAATAAAGGCTGGAGAGACCAGCATGTGGGGGCTGGCTGTTGCAACTGTTTACAGCACTCTCCAGGGAGCCTGTAAGCAGCCACCAACACCCGGCCCACTCATTCACTGTATTCTGTGTGTGAATGAATTTATTTATCTGTCGTTGAGTCAGGGTCTTCAGGACAGACACCCCCAGGTGGTGACCCTGACAATTAGGTTGTGGGTGGGCTGCAAAAACGAAGAATTGGAAGGCAGAGCTGAGGGGGTTAAAGAAAATTAACTGAGCAGCCCCCCAAAGCATAGGCTGCATGGGCAAGTTGGCTCCTGCAGGGAAATTCAGGAAGCCAAGTCCCAGCTGGCGTGCAGCAGGCCATGGAGGGGACTGTGGGGCTGCAGTCCATGTGGTCGCTGTGCCTCTGGACCCACGGCCAAGGGTCTACATGTGGAGTGAGTTTGGGGGGCCGTCAATGGAGCCCAAGACCTGTGCACCCCCAGATGGAGTGAAGGTGAGCAGGAATGGCTGGACCCACAAGCACCTTGGGTCTGTCCTTTCCTTCACCAGACCAGAATGCTCAGGGAACAGTGGCTGCTCCTTCCTCTTCCAAATCCCCCATGAATTCCTCTTTCCAGAAACTCTAACTGGATGCTCATGGGGCAGGGGCCTCCTCTGGGACATGCAGTTCTGGATCTCAGCGACATTGCTCAGACAATCCTGCATATCAGTGCATGATAAAGGAGGGCTTCTTTTTTTTTTTTTTTTTTTTGAGATGAGGTCGCTCTCTGTCACCCGGGCTGGAGTGCAGTGGCACAATCTTGGCTCACTGCAACCTCCACCTTCCAGATTCAAGCAACTCACCTGCCTCAGCTTCCTGAGTAGCTAGGATTACAGTCATGTGCCATGACGTCCAGCTAATTATTGTATTTTTAGTAGAGTCAGGGTTTCACCATATTGGTCAGGCTGGTCTCGAACTCCTAACCTTCTCATCAGCCCACCTCAGCCTCCCAAAGTGCTGGGATTACAGGCATGAGCCACTGCGCTCAGCCAAGGAAGGCTTTTAAGTTAAAATCCATCACTTTAGGTCAGTGTCATTTTGAAATCATATGTGACATAATATATTATATAAATATTTATTTCATGAGATATATGAAAAATGCTGGGGTTTCACCATTAACTCTGTGCGAAAAGCTTGATTCATTAACAAAAATACTTAAAACTAAAAAAATCAATATTGAAATATAATTGAAATTCAGCTGTCTGTTATATTTTAAAGATGGACAAAAATTGCCTTGATGTTTGAGATTCTTGAATCTCTAATTTCAAATCACTCCATTGACATTTTTTTTGGCTGTAAAGTTTTTTAAATAAAATGTTGAGAGTTCCAGATTGGGGAAACTTTTCTCTACTGTGGTAAAATATTATAACAAAATTTACCATTTTAATGATTGTTAAGTGCACAGTTCAGGGTCTAAGCACATGCAACTCACACTGTTGTGCAACCATCACCACAATCATCTGCATAATATTGTCATCTTGCAAAACTAAAATTCTGTCCCCATTAAATACTAACTCTCCATCATCCCTCCCCCAGCCCCCCAGCACCCACTCTTCTACTTTCTGTCTCTATTTTGACAACGCTAGGGTCCTCTTATAAGTGGAATCGTACAGTGCTGGTTCTTTCATGGCTGACTTATTTCACTCAGCATAACATCCAACCCCAAGGCTCATCTGTGATGGAGCATGTGTCAGGATGTCCAAATAAGATTCCATTTTGTTTACATACTACGTTTTGTCCATCCATGCATTCGCTGATAGACACCTGGGTTGCTTCCCTTTTGGCTCTCGTGAATAACGCTGCTATGAACATGGGAGCGCACATATCTGTTGGTGTCTCTGATTTCAATTCTTTCTTTTTTCTTTTTTTCTTTCTTTTTTTTTTTTTGAGACTGAGTCTTGCTCTGTTGTTCAGGCTAGAGTGCAGTGCAATCTTGGGTCACTGCAATCTCTGCCTCCCAGATTCAAGTGATTCTCCTGCCTCAGCCTCCTGAGTAGTTGGGATTACAGGCACCCGCCACCCCATCCGACTAATTTTTGTATTTTTAGTAGAGACAGGGTTTCACCATCTTGGCCAGGCTGGTCTCAAATTCCTGTCCTTGTGATCCGCCCGCCTCAGCCTCCCAAAGTGCTGGATTTGCAGATGTGAGCCACCGCACCCAGCCTCAATCCTTTTGAGTATACAGTCAGAAGGGGAATTGCTGGGTCAGATGGTAGTTCTATTTCTAAGTTTTTGAGGAACCACCAGAAAAGCAGGTGGCATGCACCTGCAGTCCCAGTTCAGTCCCTGTGAGCTCAGTTCCAGTTCAGTCACAGCTCATAGTGGCTGCATCATTTTACATTTCTATCAGCAGTGAACGATCAACCAGTTATTTTTTTAAAAATAAGTGCTGTGTTTTATCTTTTAGTGAAAAGATGAGGGACGGTTTCAAGTTACTCTTTGGTAGCAAATCTTCCCAAATAGCACATGGCAGAGACAGTGGAAATGAAGCCTGCATTTGAAAAAATGGCAAGTCAAATTAGGTGATTCCCTCAATGTCTTTCCTTATTATAACACTAGCTATTAAAATAGAAAGAAATGTCGGCAAGCCATTTTTTATACAATGACTGTAATTTAGCGATCTAGTAAAGGGCTGTGGAGAATCATCTGGAGACAAAGTTGAAAAATCCTTATCTCTTTTTATTCTCCTATTATTTAACTTATATTTAAAATTCAAAGTTTCATATGCTTTCCATCTTTGAATAGTAGTCTATTCTATACATGTGCTAAAGCAATTGCTAAAGAAGACAGCCATTTAAAAGCAGACAACTAAAGACAATTTAAAACTGCATAATGGGCAAATACGTGCCTTGGTGGCCTGAATCAGTCCATGAGTGAGAAAACGCATGAGTGGAGGGCTCACTGGGCATACATGTGGAGGCTTTGAAAAGTTTCTAATTTAAGTAATAAAAATATGTAAATAATAACTCAATATGGGTTTTTTTTTAACTGAAAAGGAAATATGTGCTATAATCATTTTTAGGTATTTCAATAACCCCAGGACATATATTTGAACACTTGTGGGTTTATGGAAACTAGGTTGGAAATGCTAATTTAATCTCAAAGCCTGGTCCATAAAAATGATTCTGACACTGCTCTGGAACAATCCTTACACTTAGAACATTCTTTCTTTTACAGAATCAGGTGAAAGAAAAGGTTGGGAGGACCTCCTCTTCTCAGGAAGGGTTGGGTGGGAGGGTGTTTTGAAGACCCTGAAGTGTCTGGCTCCAGCAGGCAGAGAGCATGACAGAGACCCTTGCATGCCCCAGGAGTTCTCAAAAAGAGAAGCACAGGCCATGGACCCAGAAGGTGCTTTTCTGAGCAGAAAAAGTGATGGAGTGACCTGTCTTTTCATTTTAGATAATGCAAAAGCAACTCAAAATGAGCTAAACCCAATTTCCAGTGGGGGAAAACAATCTGTGAATTCCCTGCTTCCTTGCACCATGCTGGGATAGCTACAGTGTAGAAAGGAGGCCTGGAACATCTGATGATCATCTTGGCGGACCTGAAAATCAAGCTCTGGCACACATTACCTGTGAGTTAACTCAACAGATGTTCCTGAGCCACTCCACCTCTGCCTCCACTCCAGAGGCTGAAAAATCTTCCATTTCCCCGACTCCCTTACAGCTAGGATTTGCCCCAGATCACAGTTCTTGCCAAAGAGAGGCAAGCAAACCCTACTCTAAGCTTCCGGTAAAGGTTTTTTATTTGTTTGGAGACTCACTTTGTCACCCAGGCAGGAGTGACAAAAACAAGGAAAAAAACCTTGTTTTCCCTGCATTAAAAAAAAAATAAAAATAAAAAAATACATATATATACATACCTGATGATCTTTCTTCTCCTGGCCTCAGTTAATCCTCCCACCTGTCTCCCAGGCAGCTTGGACTACAGATATGCATGACCAGGCCCAGCTAGCTTTTGTAATCTATGTAGAGATGGGGTTGTCCAGGCTGTCTCCTCTTTTTATGAAGACACCAGTCAGACTAGATTAGGGTCCACTCTCACAGACTCATTTGAATTTAGTCACCTTTTTAAATGCCCTGTCTCCAGTCTGAGGTACTGGGGTGGGGGTTGGGAATTAGGGCTTCAACATAGGAATTTGAGTGGGGCAGAATTCAGCCCCACAGTCTCCCAGCACACACACTCCTCACTGAGGTCGAACAAGGTCTTCTGTCCCACCTTCTGTCCCAGCTCTCCTACTCTAAACAGTATCCTTTCCATGATCCAGTTGGTGCCTTGATTTTCACATTTTTGTGCTTTTTGCTATTGATTTTCCTGTAAATTTTGCAGTTTAAAATGATGCAAAGCATAGTGCTGAGGGCTGTCTGGTGTTTTTGAGGACAAGAGGATGTGACGTGCCTTATGGATAAAATAAATGTGTTACAGAAGCTTTTTCAGGCAGGAGTAATAGTCCCATTGGACATGAGCTTAATGTGCATCAAAAATATATACAAAATAAGGTGTCTTTAAACAGAAACACACACAAAAAAGTAATGCATTACAGCTGGGACTGGTGAATCACACCTGGAATCCCAACACTTTGAGAGGCCAAGGTGAGCAGATCACTTGAGTTCAGGAGTTTGAGACCAGCCTGAGCAACATCCCTCTACTAAAATTACAAAAATTACCCAGGTGGTGGTGCATGTGTAGTCCCAACTACTTGGGTGCCTAAGGCAGGAGGATTGCTTGAGCCCAGGAAGTCAAGGTTGCGGTGAGCTGAGACCACACCACTGCACTCCAGCCTGGGTGACAAAGTGAGTCTCCAAACAAATAAAAGAAAAAAGAGTAATGTGTTGATTGGTTTACAAAAATGTAACCGGAGTTTCACAGGAACCTAACCTTATATGTCCTCCAGGAGTGACAACTCAGTATTCACCAATTCAATGTCTGCAATGACTTCATAGAACATGATTATTGCAAATTAGGAGAATTAACTGTAACTTGATCCCCATTCAGTCTGGAGGGGAAGCTTGAGTTTTAGCTTGTTAATTTTATTGTTTCCTTTCTCCTCAAGGTCATCCTCTTCCTCACTGGGTAGCCTGGGTGTCCAAACGTTTTCATAACTATTTAATGGAGTTTGCAAAGCTTTCTCTAAAGTCATGAATGTACAGGCTGTTTCTTCAAAAGAGAGACCACCAAATAAAGAAAGCATTTAATTTTGGACACCTTGGAAATTGTTTCTTGAGCTCATTCTATCCATACATCAACTTGTCACTAAAATTAAAATATTCTCCATGCATATAGTCCTTCTTTCAAATGAAAGAAATACAAAGCACCTAATATAGTTTGGGCAAAAAAAAGAAAAAGAAACATTGTGTTCTATTAAATAATCCATAACCAAGCCCTGCTTTGCATGAAGCACTCCTGAATAAGATTTTTCAGAGTCATAGCACTTTTGCCTCTGTGCCCTCATTGTAAGACTCCTCCATTTATGAGGACAACAATCCGGAAAAGTAGTTATTATTATCCCTGTCTTGAGTGGTCCCTAAAGCAAATATTGAGACAGGGTTTGGGTGCAAGTATTTTATTTGCAAGTGTTCCCAGCAAGGAAATGAAGTGAGATGAGAAAGAGAGGAAATGAATAAAAGATGTGCTTGTGTAAAGGTTACTGTGATGGGCAACCAGGGCTTAATCCCGCTGAAAACTCTATGAGACACTATGTGGAGCACTCAGAATTTCCTTCGCCATAAGAAATGAGGGTGCAGGGGATATTTCTCCATCAGCTCCCTTTCTGTGTTAGTTGCAGGGTCTCTTCTGGGCCATTTACTACTTGGGGCTTACATCTAGGCTAAG
Source organism: Cheracebus regulus (assembly GCA_963574635.1). Classification (NCBI taxonomy): domain Eukaryota; kingdom Metazoa; phylum Chordata; class Mammalia; order Primates; family Pitheciidae; genus Cheracebus; species Cheracebus regulus. Next base: position 29,939 of record CAUYQU010099365.1, read on the forward strand.
GATGTTCATATAGACCAGAGAACAAACTCAGGCAGAGGCACAGGAAGTTGCAGGGGTCTAAGAACCACCTGCAGGTGAGCTCTGGGAGGGGCCAAGGTGTCAGAGGCATTTGAACCAAAGAGGCTTCACCTTAAATAGGGGCTGGGTAAAATAAGGCTGGGACCTACTGGGCTGCATTCCCAGGAGGCTAGACATTCTTAGTCACAGGATGAGATAGGAGGTCAACACTAGGTACAGGTCACAAAAACCTTGCTGATAAAACAGAACTCAGTAAAGAAGCTGACCAAACCCCACCAAAACCAAGATGGCAATTATCATCTTCACTGCTCATTATATGCTAATTATGATGCATTAGTGACATGGTTTGTCTCTGTATCCCCACCCAAATCTCATCTTGTAACTCCTATAATTCCTACCTGTTGTGGGAGAGATCCCATGGGAGATGATTGTATTATGGGGGTGAGTCTTTCCTGTGCTGTTCTTGTGACAGTGAAAAAGTCTCAGGCTATCTGATGGTTTTTAAAATGGGCATTTTTCTGAACAAGCGCTCTCTTTGCCTGCTGCCTTCCATGTAAGATATGACTTGCTCCTCCTTGCCTTCTGCCATGATTGTGAGACCTCCCCAGCCATGTGGAGCTGTAAGTCCGTTAAACCTCTTGCTTTAGTAAATTGTCCAGTCTGGAGCACATCTTTATCAGCAGCGTGAAAATGGACTAATAGAATTAGCATGTTAAAAGACACTCACAACAGCGCCATGACAGTTTACAAATGCTATGGCAACATCAAGAAGTTACCCTATGTGGTCTAAAAGGGGGAGGAACCCTCGGTTCTGGGAATTGCCCACCCCTTTCCTGGAAAACTCATGAATAATCCACTCCTTGTTTAGCATATAATCAAGAAATAACCATAAAAATGGGCAAGCAGCAGCCTCTGCTGCTCTGTCTATGGAGTAGCCATTCCTTCATTCTTTTACTTTCTTTCTTTTTTTTTTTTTTTGAGACAGAGTCTTGCTCTGTCACCAGGCGCCAAGCTGGTGTGCAGTGGCACGATCTCAGCTCACTGCAACTCTGCCTCCTGGGTTCAAGCAATTCTGCCTCAGCCTCCCAAGTAGCTGGGACTTCAGGCGCAAGTGCCACCATGCCCAGCTAATTTTTATATTTTTTAGTAGAGATGGGGTTTCACCATGTTGGCCAGGATGGTCTTGATCTCTTGACCTCATGATCTGCCTGCCTCAGCCTCCCAAAGTGCTGGGATTCCAGGAGTGAGCCACCACGCCCAGCCCATTCCTTTACTTTTTTAATAAACTTGCTTTCACTTTATGGACTTGTCTCAAATTCTTTCTTGTGTGAGATCCAAGAACCCTCTCATGGGGTCTGGATTGGGATCTCTTTCCAGTAGCAAAGGGATGGGTTGAGCAAGGATTGCTATAGACCTCATTTTATAGATGAAACACAGGAAGCAATGTGCACAAGGTGACCCAGCAGTAACTGGGAGAGATGATGTCATCAATGTCCTTTGCCATGCAACAGAATATCACAAAACCTAGCAGCTTCAGGCATTTATTATCTCACACAGATTCTAAGGATCAGGAATCTGGGAGCAGTTTTGCTGGATATTCTGGGTTGGGGTCTCTCATGAATCTCAGTCAAGTAGTTAGTGAGGCCTAAGGTTTGACTGCATTGAAGATTGGCTTCCAAGCCCACACCTGTGACTGCTGTTCCTTACCAGGTGGGCCTCTCCAAAGAGCTGTTCATAGCCCAGCAGGGTGGCATGAACCTGTAGACCCAGCTACTTGGGAGGCTGAGATAGGAGGATGGCTGGAGCCCAGGAGTTCGAGGCTGCAGGGAGCTATGATTGCATCACTGCACTCTCTCCTTGGTGAGAGAGTGAGACCCTGTCTCTGAAAGTAATAATAATAATAAAAGAGCTGTTTACAGCACCACAGCTGGCTTTCCCTAGAAGGACTGATCTGAGAGAAAGGCAGAGTAAGATAGAATCGGCAGTGTCTTTTACAGCCTAATCTCAAAAGTGACCTATGATCAACGCTGTTGTGTTCTACCAGTCACACAGACCACCTCTAGTATATTATGTGGGAAGGACAAAACAAGAGTGTGGATGCCAGCAGGGAATTCATGGGGCTGACGTCTTGGAGCTGGCTGCTACACATAGAAGGTTTTGTTTTGATAGATAGAATTTGAACTCAAATTTTTCTGACTTCATTGACCATATTCTTTTTGTTACACATCGCTCGTATTCATTCCTGTTTTGCAGAGTCCTCTTTCCTTTCCACCTCCCCCACTGACTCTAACTAGCTGGATTCACCTGTGCCAACTGGAGTACTCAGTGGATGTAGTATCTGAGTCCAACAAGAGTACTTACTTAGTGGATGTAGTATCTGAGTCCAGCAGGAGTACTTACTTAGTGGTTGTAGTATCTGAGTCCAACAGAAATACTCACTGGGTTTAGTATCTGAGTCCAACAGGAGCACCCATCAGTTGTAGTATGTGAGTCCAAAATCTATGACTTTCCACTTGCATCACTCCACTATTTCTTGAATAGATGGATAATTTTCACAGTTAACTAGGGCCTAATCTTACTTCCCAATCTTCAAAGTAGACCACAGACTCTGACCAAAAGACAGAATGTTTACAATCAGGCCTGTCATTTAAAACCTGAGGCATTTAGGTGTCCTGCTGATCCTTGTCAATACTAATACAAAAGCAGGTCTTTAAGCATCCATGTTGAATGTTATTAAATGTGAGTTTTCTTCCCTTTCTATGTATTTTTAACCATGCTGTAATTCTCCTATTGTTTGAAATAACTGCTGTTAGCAGGAACTGGCTCCATCCTGGGCAGAGCATCAATACTAATACAGTAGTCAGTCATTATGCCTCTGTAATACACATTTTAAATGTAAATGTTCTGCCGACTTAATCTATTTTATTTAAGTATTCTCCACTCTACATGCTACCAAATATTTTCTTCATATTACCTCTAGTTTCCCAAGGGTCTTGGTAAAATAGCATGTAGATCAAAAAAGATCTAGCAAATGAGAAAAGAATGGACAAATAAATTAATTTGTTCATTTTCTAAATGGACATGCCTCAGGACAAATACAATAGATTCCAAGAAGAGAACTTTTAGGAGAAGGAGCATTATCTCAGTGTGACCCAGAAGTTCTCTCTCTCTCTGTTCTCTCTCTCATTTATATACATATACTATATATGCACACTTGTGTATATGTATAGATGTCTTGTGTGTGTGTATAAATATAGATATAGATAGACAGGTATTTCTCAGAGGTTCTCTGTTCCCTCATTTTTATATATACATATATATATATATATATATATATATATATATATATACTATATATACACACTAGTGTGTATGTACGTATGTCTATGTATGTGTGTATATATATATATATATATATATATAGATAGGTAGACAGATAAATAAATAGATATATGATAGAAAGAGAAAGAGAGAGAGAGATTTTTACAGGATTGAGCCTTTTATTTGTAGAGCCTTGGGAGCCAATGCAACACAGTGGTTAAGAGTAAGGGTCTAAGAGAAGGGAAGAAAGTTGCTGTCAACTCCCCAGAAGACCCCCAGAATAACGTGTTGGCCAAGCAAAGCTGGGTTAATCACCCACTGCAGTTGAATATAGTTCCACCTCGATGGAATCTTAGTAGTGTGTCAGAAGAGGGGTTAAGAGGTGAAATGTATCAGGTTTTGGGGTCTAAGTTTCCATTCATTTCCTGGGGCTTCTGTCATGCATTAACACAAACTGGTGGCTTTAATCAACAGAAATTTCTTCTCTCAAAGTTCTGGATGCCAGAAGTCCAAAGTGAAAATGCTGATAAGGGCATGCTCCCTCCGAAGGCTCTGGGACAGATCCATTATTTGCAGTGTCTAGACTAAGACTAAGGGATAGTTTGCACCACCTGGATGACTGACAGAGTACCGACAGACCATGTAGGCAACTACTACCAACGATCCCTTGAATACTAATTCCAGGGGATGTTGGGTGTTTTCCAGTAAGAAGCTTCGTATTACTATTTATTTATATTCTTTAAAGACAGGATCTCACTCTGTTGTCCAGGCTGGAGTGCAGTGGTGTGACCTTGGCTCACCACAGCCTCCACTTCCTGGGCTCTAGTGATCCTCCCAAATCAGCCTCCTGAGTAGCTGAGGCTACAAGCATACACTACCATGCACAGCTAATTAAAAAAAATTTTCTTGTAGAGATGGGGGGTCTCACTACCTTGCCCAGGCTGGTCTTGATCTCCTGGCTTCAAGTGATCCTCCCACCTTGACCTCCCAAAGAGCTGAGATTACAGGCATAAGCCACTGTGCCTGACCAGGAGACTTATTTCACATAGGTAACCTGTTCTCCTCAACACTTATTTCACCTCAGATTTTTCTTTTCTTTTTTCTAGGATATCCAGTATCCTCAGAATGGTTAGGAAACTGCTTAACTAGAGCAAGAAGAAAAACGATCCAAACCCCAAACCTGGGAAACATCAATGCCTAAGAGATGAACTGAAGAGGAAGAACCAATGGAACCATGAGAAGAAGGAGCAACAGAAATAATGGAAGATGCAACTGGAAGATGACATTGAGAAGCCCACAGACAGGGGAGCTTTTGGGTTGCCCAAACTCACCACACACAGTGTTCTACTGAGGCTATAGATGACCTGTTGAGCAGTTCATCCATACTTCTCCAGGGGTTCTGAAAGACACCCTCCTCTTGTTGGGAAGACAAAAAGTCTGCCCATCTCTACTCCTAGGTGCCTGAGCCCAGGTACTTCTCCTCTGTCCATTCACTCCCAGCTCTGTCTTCTCCACATGTCCCTACAAGGTCTCTGTCTTTGTCACCTCAGATGTTCAAGATTCAGCTCCAAGATGCCGTCTGTCTTCGAACCATCAGATCTTTGCTGACCCTTTGTTGGAAACAGATGCTTGGTGCTGCAAAGAAAAATCAGCACTGAGACAAAGGATCTCTCAGTAAGGCAATTTCACTTTCTGCAGAAAGGGTACTACTTGCTAGCAGTCTTGCTGTGAGAGTACAATGAACAAAGGAAAGGCAGGCATATTTATTCCTTATACGTTAGGTCCTTACTGCTGTGTCTGATCTCTGTTGATTGGAGCCAGACTTCACAATCTAAACTAAACTTAATTAGCTATCAACTTAAAACTTTTCTAAATAACTAAAGACAATGGAGAATAAAGCAAAAGAGGAAGTCTAAATAAGGAAAGGAGAGTAAGTTGCTTGTGAATGGACTTAGAAAAATAATAACATAAATATTTTAAAGTACAAAGACAGAATGTACTACATGCCTATGAGTGCATCCAGCACAAATATCTTAGTTAAAGTACAAGGACATAGAATGTACTTATTCCTTTATATCTAAAAGCTACATAGAATAAGGGTTAACAAAGTTACTAGTAAAAAGCAAGAAGGCTTTGAAGAAAGTTAGTCTTTAAAAGTGACTATTATTTCTGACATTTATTATTATCATTCCTTAACAAGAAAAAACCTGAAGAACTTTTTACTTTCTACACCCTTCCATATCAGTTTTCCCTGCCTCACCAATGAAGGGGCATCTTTTTGGAAATGTCAGATGGCATCAGCCTGCCCCCTTAGCCTTCTCCTGAGACATGGACTCTGGGGAATCACTGATTGATACTGGAGAGCAGAGGGTGAAAGAATAGAAGCGGTGGCACCCTTTGATCTCAGTGTCCAAAGCCAGAGTGCTTTTGCCTCTTCACTAAGTCAGTGCTTAAACATGAGATCACTCTCTGCTCCTGAATCACAACCACATACTTCATGTCTCCCAAAAGCAGTGTTCAGTAGGAAAAGAAAAAAAAAAATGCATTATCTCCCTGACTGCTCACCAATGTCACTGAGAAATGCAAAATAATGACAGTCCACTGAAGCACTGTTTATGGGCACAGTCCTTGTGGGATTCTCTAAGGGAGGGGAGAGATCCAAACACAGTCAGCAGTTTGGGCTCCTGCAGGTCTTGGAGGCTTCATATTCTCCTGCAACTTCATTTATCTTCCCCTGGTTACTCTGCACTGTGATGGCAGCTGGAGCCCTAGGCAGGTCCTCACTGGATTTTTCTGACAGCTGCACTGAATCATTTTTCCAAGTCACTCATTCTTCCTGAAAATGTGTTTCGTCTCCTGGCAGGTGGAGGGTTTAGCAGAACATTCTCACCATCACTTGAGTTCTATATCTCGAGATGTTCTTGTCTGTACTGTGAGGTCTCAGCAGGGACCAATGCTTCATTTCCTTGTCTGAAGTAACTGTAGGTTCCCACCTAGATTCACAGGTCCTGGAGTTAACAACCTCTTGGTGGTGATGAGTTTACCACTATGTGGCTTTGTTCATGGTAATGAATTGTCCCTTCAGAGGCCACCAAAGGGAACAACACTGAACTCCAGGCATCACATACATCAGGATTTGAAGAACAGTTATCTTGCCAGTCAGGGGTGCAGTGATCCCTGCTTTTTTTTTTTTTTTTTTTTTTGACAGAGTTTCACTAGGTTGCCCAGGCTGGAGGGCCATGGTGTGATTTTGGCTCACTGCAACCTCCGACTCCCCAGTACAAGCGATTCTCCTCTCAGCCTCCCAAGTAGCTAGGATTACAGGCGCCCACCACCATGCCTGGCTAATTTTTTTTATTTTTAGTAGAGACAGGCTTTCATCATGTTTCACCATGTTGGCCAGGCTGGTCTTGAACTCCTGAACTCAAGTGATCCGCCCACGTCAGCCTTCCAAGTGCTGGGATTACAGGTGTAAGCCACTGTGCCTGGCCAGCAATCCCTGCTTCTGAATATAATGATGTCATTCAGAATGCTGAGCCAACTGCCTCTCATTATGGCAGAACAGAACCATGCAAAATATGGCAATTTAGACACCAAGGATGTCTCCTCTCCCTCTTTCCCAAGGCCCAGTTAAGATGATCATAAGGGAATGTTTTAAAATCTAAGCTTACACTGATACGGTGGCTACGAAAGGGACCATCAGTGGGTGAGAGACTGAACTGCATGGGAAGTGGAAGGTGACAGGGAGATGGAGAGGTGAGCACGCGTGCAGGCTGGAGGAATCAGAGCTTGGAGAGCTTTGAGAAGAACAGAAGAACAGAGGCAGTGTGTTCCCGTGGAATTTGAGATAAATGAGACTTCTAGTTCCCCAATATGACACAAGTAAAATAAGATCTGAGAACAGGGCCAGGCGCAGTGGCTCATGCCTGTAATCCCAACATGTTGGAAAGCCAAGGCAGGCAGATTACGAGTTTAGGAGTTCGAGACCAGCCTGACCGATATGGTGAAACCCCATCTCTACTAAAAATACGAGAACTAGCTGGGTGTGGTGGCATGCACCTGTAGTCCCAGCTACTCAGGAGGCTGAGGCAGGAGAATTGCTTGAACCCGGGAAGCAGAGGTTGCAGTGAGCTGAGATCACTCCACTGCACTCCAGCCTGGGCAACAGAGTGAGACTCTGTCTCAAAAAAAAAAAAAAGAAAGATCCAAGAACAGGGGTCTTAACTGGTTGTCTCTGATGGGGCCGCAGACCATATTTCCTAACCCCCTACAGAACCTGACAGGCAGGTGTCCAGTGCCAAATGAGAGATAGGGACTTTACCAAACTTTACCAAAGTCAGTGTTCTCACTCATAAGTGGGAGCTAAGCTATGAGGATGCAAAGGCATAAGAATGACACAACAGATTTTGAGGACTTAGGGGGAAAGGGTGGGAAGAGTATGAGGGATAAAAGACTACAAATTGTTTGCAGTGTATACTGCTCAGGTGATGGTTGCACCAAAATCTCACAAATCACCACTAAATAACTAACTCATGTAACCAAACACCACCTGTTCCCTAATAACCTATAGGAATAAATTTTTTTAAAAAAATAGGAAGGCATTTTGGGAGGCTGAGGTGGGTGGATCATGAGGTCAAGATCGTGACCATCCTGGCCAACATGGTGAAATCCCGTCTCTACTCGGGAGGCTGAGGCAGGAGAATCGCTTGAACCCAGGAGACGGAGGTTGCAGTGAGCCAAGATCATGCCACTGCACTCCAGCCTGGTGATAGAGCGAGACTCCATCTCAAAAAAAGATAGGAAGCTTATTCTCTGGAGAAATACAGCCCCAGGAGAAGGGGTCTACTCTAGCACATTAGAATCTCTCAGCAGGATTCCCACCCAATTTTCTGCCTTAACACTTCCTTAATAAGCATCTATCATGTTTCAGGCAAGTTCTCAGTTCTTGGGGCCCAGGAGGGAAGAGAACCATTGACCAGGTTCCTGTCCTCATGTGTGTTAGTCCGTTGTCACACTGCTGATAAAGACATATCCAAGACTAGGAAGAAAAATAGGCTGAATGGACTCACAGTTCCACAAGGCTGGGGAGGCCTCACAATCATCCTGGGAGGCAAAAGGCACATCTTACATAGTGTCAGCAAGAGACAATGAGAAAGAAGAAAAAGCACTTATAAAACCATCCAATCTCATGAGACTTATTCACTACCACGAGAACAGTATTGGGGAAGCCAACTCCATGATTCAATTATTTCTCACCGGGCCTCTCCCACAACAAGTGGGAATTGTGGAAGTACAATTCAAGACAAGATCTGGGTGGGGACACAGCCAAACCATATCACCATGCATGCCAACTAAGGGAGCTGTTACTCATACTCATTCATTCCATAAATGTTTATTCAGCACCTCCTATGTGTCAGGCAGTGTTCCAGGCACTGAGGATACAGCAGAGAACAAAGCCAAGAAATATGCCTCCTCTCCAGCATAGTTCAGTGAGATGGTGGAAAGAGACGCTAAACAAGTAAAACAAACACTGGCTTAAAAAAAATGCTTCTTGCTAGCTTTCTTTTTTTTTAATTTTGATGGAGTCTTGCTCTGTCACCAGGCTACAGTATAGTGGTGCTATCTCAACTCACTGCAACCTCTGCCTCCCAGGTTCAAGCGATTCCCCTGCTTCAGCCTCCAGAGTAGCTGGGACTACAGGTGTGCACCACTACACTCAGATAATTTTTGGATTTTTTAGTAGAGATGGGGTTTCAACATGTTGGGCAGGATGGCCTTGATTTCTTGACCTCGTGATCTGCCCACCTCAACCTCCCAAAGTGCTGGGATTACAGACGTGAGCCACCGCACATGTCTTTTTTTTTACACACAAAAAAAGGCATCAATCTATTTTTCTTCCTCATCTTGGGTAAAAAAATGAGCTAGGCCCAGCCACTAGCTCATTTTTGCTTTGCAATTTTTAGCTGTTTTTCTTCATTTTTGCCAAGGAATAAGATTTCTTTCATAATATTTCAGTAAAACAGCTTTTTCTTGTGTACAAAAACATTTCTTCTCTACAAAAAAATTACCAGTGTCAGCTGGACTTCGCTGGTGTCATGATATAAAGAGATAAGAAACAGAATCAACCAAGGAGCTCAAACATCCAGCTCCTAGGAGTTTCACAAAGAGAGAGCTGAGAATATGAGAAAAGAAACATACAATTGAAGTAGCAATCTGTCACCAAGCACAGGGCTCATGCCTGTAATCCCACTACTTTGGGAGGCCAAGGCAGGAGAATCACTTGAGTCCAGGAGTTCAAGACCAGCCTGGGCAACATAGCAAGACCCTGTCTCTACAAAAAAATTAAAATATTACCTGGCCATAGTGGCACACACCTGTAGTGCTAGCTACTCAGGAGGCTGATGGTTTGGGCCTGGGAGTTTGAGGCTGCAGTGAGCTATGATTTACCATTTCACTTCATCCAGCCAGGGTGACTGAGACCTTGTCTCAAAAATATAAAAAAAAAAAAAAAAGCAAAGCAATCTGTGAGCATTTCTAGCAAAGGAGACAGGTCATAACTCACCCACTATTGTAGGGTATCATGCCAGAACGCTTTGTATCAGAGAAGCTCCCAGAAGGAAAGAAAAACAGATAAAACCAGGTCACTTATGCAGAACAGAGAATCATAATGGTGTCCTACCCCCCAACAATGCCAGAGGTTAGAACATAATGTTGGATTTTATAAAATGTCTAAGGGAACATGGTTTTCAGCTTAGAATTCTTTACCATGAAAAACTATCCATCCAGTGGAGTGACAAATGAAAACAGATAAAATTATAAGCCCCCATCAAGATTGAACAGAAGACCAAAGGCCCCTCCCCCCGGAGAAATTTTAAAAACTTGGTTTGTGCCTGAAATCCTAGCATTTTGTGAGGCCCAGGCAGGTGGATTGCTTGAGCCCAAGACTTCGAGACCAGCCTGGGCAACACAGTGAGATTTCGTTTCCACAAAAAATACAAAATTTAGCCAGGCATGGTGGCCTATGCCTGTAGTCCCAGCTACAGGCAGAAGGACTACTTGAGCCCAGGAGGTCAAGGCTGCAGTGAGCCATGATTGTGCCATCACATTCCAGCCTGTACAACAGAGCTGGACACTATCTCAAAAAATAAAAACTGAGCTCCCAGCCATGATGGAATGGGAGGTTGGACACACCTCGGTATACTGCTTCCTTGTTAATCTCTAAGCGGAATTCTTCCCCGAGGAGGAAGCAGAAACCAAGGCTCCAGAAAACAAGAAACAGACGGCGCATTCCTTTATCGCCTTAGACAATTGTCTGAGGCCGGGACTGGACGCTTCCTCCTCCTTCACGGTTTCGGCCTAAGAGGTCACCCATTTCACAATGTGTTTCTTCCTGACAAGAGACCACCAACCGTGAAGGAATTCTGGCCAGGCCACGGAGCCTGTGCAGTGAGGGATTTCTAGCCCTGCTTCACCTTCAGATGTCAGGGAGCCCAAAACTGTACCCCTGGATCATGCTAATGCCATCATTTTTTGAACATGCACAATTTTTTTCTCTTTTCTAAATTTTTATTTATTTATTTTTAAATTTTATTTTAAGTTCCGGGATCCATGTGCAGAATGTGCAGGTTTGTTCCATAGGTAAACCTGTGCCATGGTGGTTTGCTACAGCCATCAACCCATCACCTAGGTATTAAGCCCCACATGCATTAGCTATTTAGCCTGATGCTCTCCCTCCCCTCACCCTGTCAGCAGGCCCCAGTGTGTGTTGTTCCCCTCTTTGTGTCCATGTGTTCTCATTGTTCAGCTCCCACTTATGAGTGAGAACATGTGGTGTTTGGTCTTCTGTGCCTGTGTTAGTTTGATGAGAATGATGGTTCATCCATGTCCCCTCAAAGGACATGATCTCATTCTTTTTTATGGCTGCATAGTATTCCATGGTGTATCTGTACCACATTTTCTTTAACCAGTCTATCAGTGGTGAGCATTTGGGTTGATTCCATGTTTTTGCTATTGTAAATAGTGCTGCAATAAACATACGTGCATGTAATAGAATGATTTTGTAACAGATGATTTCTATTCCTTCCGGTATATACCCAGTAATGGGATTGCTGGGTCGAATGGTATTTCTGGCTCTAGATCCTTGAGGAATCACCACACTGTCTCTCACAGTAGTTGAACTAATTTACATTCCTGCCAACAGTGTAAAAGTGTTCCTATTTCTCCACAACCTCACCAGCATCTGTTGTTTCTTGACTTTTTTTTCAAGATGGAGTCGTTCTCTGTCACCCAGACTGGAGTGCAATGGCATGATCTCGGCTTGCTGCAACCTCTGGGGTTCAAGTGATTCTCCTGCCTCAGCCTCCTGAGTGGCTGGGACTACAGGAGCCCACCATCACGCCAGCTAATTTTTGTATTTTTAGTAGAGATAAGGTTTCACCATGTTGGCCAGGCTAGTCTCAAACTCCTGGCCTCAAGTGATCCTCCCACCTCAGTCTCCCAAAGTGCTGGAATTACAGATGTGAGCCACTGCACCTGGCTTTTCTGAGTGGTGTGAGATGGTACCTCATTGTGGTTTTGATTTGCATTTCACTAATGATCAGTGACGTTGAGCTTCTTTTCATATGTTTGGCCACATAAATGTCTTCTTTTGAAAAGTATCTGTTCATGTCCTTTGCCCACTTTTTGATGCTTTTATTTCTCGTAAATTTGTTTAGGTTCCTTGTAAATTCTGAATATGAGACCTTTGTTAAATGGGTAGATTGCAAAAATTTTCTCCCAACTCTGTAGGTTGCCTGTTTGCTCTGATGATAGTTATCTTTGGCTACATGTAACCTTATTTTTTTTTTCTTTTTGAGAGTTTCCCCAGGCTGGAGTGCAATGGTACAATCTCAGCTCACCATAACCTCCACCTCCTGGGTTCAAGCAATTCTCCTGCCTCAGCCTCCTGAGTAGCTGGGAATACAGGCCCCTGGCACTATACCCGGCTAATTTTTTTTTTTTTTTTTTTTTTGAGGCAGAGTCTCGCTCTGTCACCAGGCTGGAGTGCAGTGGTGTGATCTCAGCTCACTGCAACCTCCACCTCCCAGGTTCAAGGGATTTCTCCTGCCTGAGCCTCCTGAGTAGCTGGGACTACAGGCACACACTACCACACCCAGCTAATTTTTGTAATTTTTAGTAGAGACAGGGTTTCATCATGTTGGCCAGGCTGGTCTCGAACTCCAGACCTCAGGTGATCTGCCCACCTCAGCCTCCCAAAGTGCCAGGATTACAGGTGTGAGCCACTGCACCCAGCCCATGCAACCATTTTTTTAAAACATGCAACCCATGAAGAAACATGAAGCTCAGTTGCACATGTGCATGTTTCTCCTTTCATAAACATCCACGACTCTGCCTGTGCTCATTGAATATACACACATAGCCAACCTGTTTAGCATGCATTTCAATCTTAACACTTTCCTCTCCTGAAAGGTTTCCTCTCAGCTTGTGCAGGAGGCTACACTTCCCAGCCTGCAAGATAGCCAGGCCGTGGGCTGCAAACTTTTATGAGAAATAAAGCTCTCCCTTCCAAATTTATGAACATGGGATTCTTCAAGTGACAGGGAGTTTAGGAAAAAGACATTATTGGCTGGACACAGTGGCTCACTCCTGTAATCCCAACACTTTGGGAGGCTGAGGCAGGTGGATCACTTGAGGTCAAGAGTTCAAGACCAGCCTGGCCAACATGGTGAAACCCCATCTCTACGAAAAATATGAAAATTAGCCAGGCATGGTGGTGTGTGCCTGTAATCCCAGCTACTCAGGAGGCTGGGGCAGAAGAATTGTTTGAATGTTGGGGGGTGAAGGTTACAGTGAGCAGAGATCATGTGACTGCACATCAGCCTGAATGATAAAGCAAGACTCTGTCTAAAAAAAGAAAAGAAAGAAAAAGAAAAAATACATTATCAGACAGGCAAGAACTCAGGAAAAAAAAGTGTGTGCATGGCCTTCTTTGAAAGCTCTTGATGAAGTGCTCCTGCAAAATAAGAGATCCCACAGGAAGAGGGGAAGGTGTAGTTTATCAGACTGACCACAGATGGTCCCAATAAAGAAACATCAGTGGGGGATGACTCAGGTTTTTTGTTAGTTAAGGAGACAAAAGAGAACACGGGAAATGGAGAGACCCAGAGACTAGCAGCTGTTTCCATCCTTTGGGATGAAGAGACAATTGGATGCAACAGCATCCCTGGGCACAGTGGATGTTATATGTAAATTTTCAGTGCTGCAAAGAAAAGTCAGCACTGGGACAAAGGATCTCTCAGAAAGTCAATCTTTACTTTCTACAGAAAGGGTACACTTACCAGTAGTCTTGCCACGAGAGTACAACGAACAAAGGAAAAGCAGACATATTTATACCTTATGTATTTGGGGTTGTCCTTACTGCTGCGTCTGATTTCCATTGGTTGGAGCCAGACCTCACAATCTAAAATTGAACCCAATTGGCTAATAACTTAAATTTTCTTGAATAGGTAAAGGCAATGGAGAACAAAAGGAAAAGAGGAAGTCCAGATAAGGAAGGAACAGGCAGTTGCTTGCAAAAGGACTTAGAAAAGTAATAGCATAAATATCTTGGTTAAAGTACAAGGACATAGAATGTACTACATGCCTGTGAGCATGTCTAACAGCTATGTAGGATAGGGCTTAACAAAGAATTATTAGCAAAAAGCAAGAAGGCTTTGAAGAAGGTCTTTAAAACAAACTATTATTTCTAACACTTATGATTTATTCTTTAACAAGAAAGGAAACTTTGAAGAGGAACTTTTCTACTTCCTACAGTGGAGCTGAGAATCAAAGGCCCCCAGGGACTGTCACCATGGAAAGAACGTGTGAGTAGAGGTTGCTGTTGGACACTGCAGTGAACACCCAATCATGCCAATTCCATGTATTCATTTAACTCAAAATATTGGGAGACTGAGGAAGTATGGGGTTCTTCATCTGTTGGAGCAGAGACTTAACAGAGGCCTCAAATTTAAAAATAAAAACATAGTTAGATGGGCACATCATTTAGAGTTTGCAAGAGATTTACCTGAGGAAAAAAAAAAGAAAAAACCTGCCAAAAGTTAAGTGGTTCTGGGGGCTGGGTGCAGTGGCTTACACGTGCAATCCTGGCACTTTGGGAGGGCGAGGTGGGTGTATCACTTGAGCTCAGGAGTTTGAGACCAGTCTGATCAACATGGTGAACCCCTCACCCGCCTGCCCCATCTCTACTAAAAATACAAAAATTAACTGGGCATGGTGGCACGCACCTGTCATCCCAGCTACTCGGGAGGCTGAGGTAGGACAATCACTTGAACGTGGGAGATGGAGGCTGCAGTGAGCTGAGATGGTGTCACTGCGCTCCAGCCTAGGGGATGGAGGGAGACCCTGTCTCAAATAAAAAAAAGAAGAAGAAGAAGAATTATACCAAAGTGATTCTGGGTATATAACACAAAAGTGAAAGCAGGGACTCTACCAGCTCTTTACAAACCTCCATGTTCATAGCAGCCGTATTCACTATAGCCAAAAGGAGGAAGCAACTCGAGTGTCCATGAAAGGATGAGTAGATAAACAAATATGCTCTTTCCATCCAATGGAGTTTTATTCAGCTTAAAAAATGAGGGAAATCTGACCCACACTGAACTACATGAATGAACCTTGAGGACAGGCTAGGTGACATAAGTTGCACACAAAAAGACAAATACTATGTGATTCCACTTATAGGAACTTCCCAGGGGAGTCAGACTCATACAGACACAAAGTAGAATGGTGGGTGCCAGGGGCTGGGGAGGGGGCTGAGGACTGAGTGTTTCATGGGGACACGGTTTCCATTTGGGAAGATGAAAAGGTTCTGGAGATAATGGTGGTGATGGCTGCACAATACTGTGAATGTGCTCAGTGTGACTCAACTGTGCATTTAAACATGACGAAAATAATAAATGTTGTGTATTTTATCACAAGAAAAACAAGTTGAAAGTGGTTTTCTGTGAGAAGTAGGACTTGGGGATAAGGAGGATTGATTTTCATTATGAACATGTGATACTATTTGATTTTTAAACTATGTATATATAATACTCTGATAAACATTTCTAAATTAAAAATCAGACACAGTAAGTGATGCCTTTCCATGGGAAGAAAAGGAAATCTGTACAAGAATATAAACTGTCACGCCCTCTCCCTGCCTTTCATCTTGCTGGAATATGAAATAATGTATTTTTTTCCCCCTGGTAGAACTGGCAGAAATGCAGATGCAATTTGGAACAGCTGAGATGTCACGTTGAAGATTTTCTCCTTATGGAAAGAGGAGACCTTTAGATCATGTTTTTCAAAGCATGCTCACAGACACCACCCTATTTCATATCACACCTTTGTATGATGAGCTGAGAGTGCTTTTTTTTTTATCTTCCTTTTAAAAATAAGGGAGCTGAAACTCAGAGAGATTATTGGTAAGTTCCTAGTGTAGAAGACTTCTCAGTACATGGTAAAGCCACACTTGTGTTCAACATTACACAAAAGAGTAAATGTGCCAAATATTAATGATTAACTGAAGCACAGTTGGCTCCAAAATTGACTATTAGCAAAATTATTGTAGACTTTATTGATTAATCATCTGTCTTTATCGATCACCTGTCTATATGATCTATCATCTATTTATCATCTAACATCTATATCTATCATCTATATCTATCTCATTTATCTATATCATCTATGTCATCTATCTAGATCTTCTATCCATATCATCTATCTACATCATCTATTTATCTATATAATCTATATCATCTATCATCTATATCTATCATCTATTGATGTATTTTTCTGTCTACATAATCTATCCATCTACATCATCTATCTATATATTATCTGTCATCTATTGTTTATCTATCATCTATCTCTCTGTTTACCTACCTACTTCTCTATCAGTAATCTATGTATAAATCTATCATCAATTCATCCATTGATTCATCTATCATCTATTTACCTATCTATGATCTATCACCTATTATTTAGTTATTTATTATTTATCCATCACTTCTCTACCTATCGTCTATTTACCAGTCATCTTTCATTTACTTACTGATCAATTGTCTACCTACCTAACTGCCTATCATCATTAAGATGACCAAACATCTCGACATGCCTGAGACAGTCTCACTTTACCCCTATTGTCCCAGGCTAGCTTCTGTCACTCTTTTTTGAGTTCTCTTTTCTAAGAACACAGTGTTATAAATAGGATAAGACCAGATGGGCCTCCACTTTGTGTACTGGAAACTCCTGCCATCATCTTATCTGGTCGTGTGTGAGACACGTGTGCAGGGAATGGAGTTCCCATGCTCATATATGACAAAATCTGAAAGCTGATTTATCATAATCTGTCCCCTGTTGCCCAACTATTCCCAACACTGATACTTCACTTTTAAGGAGAGCATGTAGGGGATTTATTGATAAAATAAAGTTGTCTGGCTGAAAAAATGAAGTGAACTTGGACAGAAGAGGCTAGGCACAGCTCACCCCATGCAGTCCTGCGTAGCAGTGATGATATTCAGAATAGCTGCCCCTGTCAGTCCCTGTAGAGCGGACAGTTGGATGAACAGAGCTTATGCTGTACCTTCTGATAAGGTGTGGCTCTGTGTCCCCACCCAAATCTTGTCTCCAATTGTAATCCCCATGTGTCGAGGAAGGGAAGTGATTGGATTATGGGGGTGATTTCCCCCATGCTAGTCTCATGATAGTGAGTGAGTTCTCATGAGATCTGATGGTTTTATTAATGGCAATTTTCCCTGTGCTCTCACTTCTCTTTCCTGCTGCCATTGTGAAGAAGGTCCTTGCTTCCCCTTCACCTTCCATCATAATTGTAAGTTTCCTAAGGCCTCCCCAACCAGGTGGAACTGTGAGTCAATAAACCTCTTTCCTTTATAAATCACCCAGTCTCAGGCAGTTCTTCATAGCAGTGTAAGAACAGACTAATACACCCTCCAAAGCCTTGAAACAGCCAGACTACAGGTTGTTTGGGTCACTGAGAAACACAGGAAGACATAGATGGGTGCATGAGAAGTTTATGTGGGAAATTCTTTACTGTAAAATCTGTTAGAATAATCTGAATGCTCTCACCAGAGTAGCATGAATGTTTAGTGCATGACGCAAACCTACAACTAGGTTTGTATTTTATAGTTTGGTAATGTCTTTTTAAATTTTGCAACAAACCCTTAAGATAGTAATAAACTAAGAAAGAAAAGCAAAAGTGTGTGCTTCATGAAAATTAAGTACTGAGTTTTCATTTCTCAAGAAAATTGATGACAAATACATAATTGAAACAAAAAGCTTGCTGACATACCAGAGGGACCACAGTGAAAGTGATCCTCACATAAAAAAAAGAGAAAGAAAAAACCTGCCTGTTGAAGAAGCTTCAATATCTCCTTCAAGAGCTAATTGACATTTTAAGAAGACTGTGCTCAAAGATGACAATTCACCATGAGCACCTGTGGAAGTTTGTTTAGGTAGCACTCCATGAAGCATGAGTTTTCCTTTAGATCAAGTGACTTTTCTTCCAAATGATATTGCTCATTTTCACTCCAATTTTTCCTGCATATGTACAAAGGGTGAGCAATAGCTTCACTTTCCTATGTGTCGTCTTTGTTAGCAGAGGAATTTCAGGAACAATTAAGTAATGCTAGTTTTGTATCAAGGTCAAAAGACGTTTCAAATAGAAAATCAGATCATTCCAAATCCAGTCTTATTTTTTTCATCCAATTCATATTATCAAAATAAAGCCCTTGAAAATTCATCATGTTGAAGGTGAATCATCTAACATTATCATAAATGCTATTGAAAATTCAGTTAAGTTCAACATTGAAGATTAATTCTTTGACTGTGATGATGACAGATTTTAACGGAGCACAGTGTCAAGGTAAAAACATCATTGTTACCAAATTACACAACCTAAGGAAGAAAAATTATACTTGGAACAGGTTGTACTACATATGTAATTATTCCCAAATATGCAGCAAATATTCCATCAGTAGAAACAGAAACTATGCCTGCTGCAACTTAAAACTATTTTATTTAAGAATGACTGAACTACAAAATTATTTAAATTATGTTTATGATAATTTGTTTTTTTGTTTTTTGTTTTTGAGTCTGAGTCCTGCTCTGTTGTCAGGCATGATCTTGGATCACTGCACTTCTGCCTCCTGAGTTTAAGCAATTTTCCTGCCTCAGCCTCCCAAGCACCTGGGACCACAGGTGTGTGCCACCACACCCAGCTAATTTTTGTATTTTTAGTGCAGACAGGGCTTCACTTTGTTGGCCAGGCTGGTCTCGAACTCCTGATGTTTGGTGAGCCACCCACCTCAGCCTCCCAAAGTGCTGGGATTACAGGCATGAGCCACTATGCCAGCCAGATACATTTTTCTTTAAATAAACACTTTCCTTGCTTTCCACCTTCAATGTATTTTAGAAACGTTTGAGCCTTTAAGCAATTTAAAATAGAACTCTATTTAAATAAATCTCCTACAATGACTGTGACTAATATTTTTGTAAATGAGTCTTCCAAATTTTGGATGAATTTTTCTTTCAAGTCAGTTGGAAATTTTTAATTAAAGTAATCATGGCATACTGAAAGATCTCCAACACTTGAAGATCTTAGCAAAATGCAATTATTGGAAATAAAGTGTGCAATCAGGAAGGTATTGAAATTTGTCCCCACAAAAGCAAGCCTGGAAGTAAACAACTTAATTGATACGAGCTCAAATTACATACAAGATTTAATTTTAAACTTCTAAAATTGTGTTTGGGAGTGATTTAGATGTGCAGGGAAAAAAATCTTTCAGTGCAGGTCCTATTTATAATTTGATAAATTGATACTCAGTACCTATCATTTCCCAGCAGCTCTGATTAGCAAAACACTCAGAAGAATCAAAACTAAAGAAAATTATTTCACAAATTTTGATTTATAAGAATATTTGTCAACAGAGGTATTCTGAATGGAAGCAAAAAGACAAGATCTGTAAAAAATTAGACTGAAATATTTACACTTTTTAACACAAAATATTAAAATTGATAATAACTTCCATGTATCTGAATGGCTCTGAGATCACCAAGAACCTCAGCATCTGTAAAGAGAAGCATTTTTACAATTTAAAATATTATGATTGAGAAGAATCAATCAAAAGTGTCAACATTTTCAAATTCATTAACCATAAATGCCACTTTGAAGAAGATTGCAGGCGACTTTATAAAAAATAACATAAAATAATATTGAAAATTTTTATTTTTTAGAAAAATGCCAGTAATGTAGTATGGGAAGTAGATATGGCTAAGAAACAGAGAGAAATATGTGAATGACTAGCAAGCATAAATATTCTTCCTATTTTAATATTTAATGCCAGATCATTAATATAACAAATTTAAAATTATTTTTCCCTTAAAGTAGTGATAAACTGCATATAGATTTATGCAGATAATAAATGCTTATACATTTCAGTTATTTATTTTAAAGATTTACTTTTAGAAAACAGCTTTTGAAAGGAATTATTTTATAGGTCCATTAATATAATGAAACCAATTTGTTAGCCAATAAAGGTATTTTCAAAACTATTTCCATTTTTGCATCCCCTTTCAATCTCAAGAGTTTCTTTGTTTGGACAGAAAAAAATAAATATTTACTTCATCTAGAACCCTTCTTGTTCCAGAAGAGATTTAAAGAAACATAAGAAGATGTAGGACCTCCCAGCTTTGAACTTCACCAAATCAGATTTTTGAAGTTTAGAATCCCTTTTCAGGATTTGTCCTGCTTTTAATTAAAGTGACCAGTTTCTAACTAGGATAATTTTAATATGTGCTGTTAAATAAAATTAGGGTTATTAAATAGTTCTTATTTTGCTTCATAATTATTCTAATTCATCTGACTCCAACTCACTCCTGAGAAGCATATTAGATATGATATCTTCAGGTACTCATAGTAGACTATTTGTACACATTTTTAATTTGAAAGTCATCATCCCATGGTTAATGGGTACCCCTCCCCAATCCGTGGTGTGGCACTACCTTCTCAAATATGATAGTGAGCGAAGACAGCTGGATAATAAGGCTTTTTATCAAAAGATAAGAGAAAAAAAAATATCTGATTGGATCAAAAGTATCTAAAAGTCTGACAGTAGAGATGAGACTACTATCTCTCTGTGTTCTCTGGTGTGCGAATGTGTGATCAAGACAGCAGGACCTGGCAGGGATGGTGGCTCACACCTGTAATCCCCATACTTTGGGAGACCTAGGCAGGTGGATTGCTTGAGCTCAGGAGTTTGAGACCAGGCTGGGTGAGTGACATGGCAAGATCCTGTCTCTATAAAAAATACAAAAATTATCCGGCTGTGGTGGTGCACAGCTGTAGTCCCAGCTACTCAGGAGGCTGAGGTGGGAGGATCACTTGAGCCTAGGAGGTCGTGGCTGAAGTGAGCCGAGATTGTACCACTGCACTCCAGCCTGGATGACAGAGTGAATCCCCATCTCAAAAAAACAAAAACAAAAAAAGACAGTAGGACCTACAGAGATTTAACAGATGCATTTTCTGGGGAAACTGTTTTCTTCAGGTGGGCATAGGGTGAGTGAGTAGGTGAGAGGAGCTGTCAGGGAATGTTGACGGCAGTGTGGAAAAGGGTTGGTCTATGAGACTCATAGACACGAAAACCATATCCCAGAGATCAGAGCCTTCCTGTTCTTACAGAGTACAAAGACTAGGGCACAGGGGAGTCAGCTGAGAGAAACGAGTGAATTATAGAGACAATGAATGCTTCTTGCTATGAATGGAGGTATGGCGGACCTGCGGGAGCCTTTACCAAAAATTGCTGAGAAACAGATTTTGAGGGAATGTTTCCAAAGGGAGCTTCTTGCAAGTCAGGTGTTAGCCTGGGTTTTCCCAAAAGCCAACCCTGAGACAAAGATTCAAGCACCAGGTTGTTTATTTGAAGGTGATCCAAGGAGGAGGCAAAGGGAAATTGGATGGGAAGAGAAAGCAACCAATCAACAGAGTGCAGTTTCATAGGTTATCTTGATGCACCAGCGAGCCTCAAGCCTGAGCCTCCATCTGACTCCGTTCTCCAAGAACTATTGGAGAACAGGAAGAACAGGTGTTGGAGGAATGGTGGCCCTGGGCTTATTTATCCACCAACTTCCACCAGCCATTGTTTGAAGACTGTTGGGAAGGAGGGGGGCTGAGCAAAGGTTAATTAGGTTCCCGTGATCAGAGAAAGTTCCCACAATTAAAAAGCCACAAGCACTAGAGGTCAAGAGCTTTAAGATGTGTACTGTCAGACCCCAAAGATATTCCTTGGTGTGGCTGTATCACTGTATGCCGCCCAAACTCCTAAAGATAGAGAACTTGTTATTTCCATCATTTTCCCATTTGCATACAATGCAGCTACGAGTCTTCATGAATGTACATGCACGATTTTCTCTAGGATCTGGACCTGGGATTGCAATCAGGATTTGATGGAGTGGGGGGTGGCGGTGGGATGTTGTTAACACCAAATATTGCCAAATGGACTCCCAAGGTCATTACATCAATTTTCCCCATCTCTGGTAAAATACAAATAATCCTATTGACTCATATTCTCACCAATATTTCCTGGAGTCAGCCTTCCTAAATGTTGCCAGCCTGGTAAGTGTGGCTTTAATCTGCATTTCCATGGAGGCTGATCATCATTTTATGTACTTATTGCTGATTATATACCTTAAAAAAAAAAAGTCTGGTGTTGAGTGTTTAATTCCATAGGCCCATAGTGTGGCTCAGGAAGGAGTGTGTGTGTGTGTGTATGTGTGTGTGTGCGCGCGCACGCGTGCGCATGGGCGCAACGTGCATTCATTTTGAGGCTTTTTGTCAAGTATAACTCTTTATGATACCTTGGGAAGGTATTTGTAACAGTTAATAAATAATGCTTTCTTTGGAGACTCCAATAAGGATTTGAACCACTATAATTCTCAAGCATGAATAATAACATCTTGAGAAAAATAGTCATATTCCCCAATAAAATCATCATAATTCCATTACATTTACTGATCTTTCATTGTATTATTAGCCTACACTTGTATTCATTAACTCACACAAGTGCCCAGGGAATCTAAACAGTACCAGTTATATTAGGTTCTGTTGAATCCTGAGTAGCTATTTATCCTTTGATCACAATTCCAGATTTTTGAGTTCTATTTAGCTGGCATTCCTTGTTGACCTATCTATTTTCTTGACTATGAGCACATCAGGAAGAACATTACCATTTTCTGCCATAAATAAATCCTTCATTAGTTTCTTAATCAGATTCAAGAGCAAAATGAGAGAAGTGGCTGTGCAGGAGGTACTGTAAAGACACTCTTCATCTCTCATCTTCACGCCGGGCTGAGCTTCAAGTCAGTGTCAGGGATGACACAGAAATTTAAAGCACAGTTGATGAGTTTAAGTAACCAGTGGTGAAAAGGGACCTGTGCAGTGAAGGATTAACTCAGCAGGTCAGCTGTCCAAACTCTGCACATTAAAAGCCTGGTCCTTAACTGGCTCCTAGGAGGTAACTTCTAAGCCCTTATGTGGTAGGATAGGCAACCCCCGAAAACTGGGGTTAGAACAAGAGGCTTCACTGGCTTCATTCAGAAAAGAATTCAAGGGCAAGCCAGTGGTGTTGGACAGCAATCTTCTTTGAATGATACTGCTCCTTGTGGAGCAAGACGCAAGCTATGGGCTCTTGACAACTGTATTTATACTCATGTAAACCCACTTTTAATTACCTGCAAATTAAGGGATAGGTCAATGTAAACTGAAGATGCCGGTGACAGTGTCTTATGCCAATGAACAATGAGGGCAGCTGGGGATAACTTTCTTCACCACCTGCTGGTTCCTGAGAGTTTGGTTGTTTTGTTTTGTTTTGTTTTTCACTTCATTCTGTCTGGAACAGATCTTGTTTTAGTTAGCAGAGCTGTGAGCAGAAGACAAGTCCTGCCAGGCTCCTGCCTCACATGAAATGCTGTATTTGCCTGTTCTCACACTGCTATGAGGACATACTCAGGACTGGGTTTTTATTTTATTTTATTATTTTTTTGAGATGGAGTCTCACTCTGTTGCCCAGGCTGGAGTGCAATGTCGCCATCTTAGCTCAATGCAACTTCTGCCTCCCTAGTTCAAGCGATTCTCCTGCCTCAGCCCCTTGAGTAGCTGGGACTACAGACGCATACCACCATGCCTGGCTAATTTTTGTATCTTTAGTAGAGATGGGGTTTCACCATCTTGGCCAGGCTGGCCTCAAACCCCTGACCTCATGATCTGCCTGCCTTGGCCTCCCAAGATGCTGGGATTGCAGGCATGAGCCACCGTACCCAGCCGTCTCTTCTTATAAGGGCATGAATTCCATTCCTGAGGTCTCCACCCTCATGACCTAATTACCTCCAATGGGTCCCATCACTGAGGATCATTACAGTGCGGATTAGGGCTTCAACAGGTGAATTCGGTGCAGACTTAAACATTCAGTACGCAGCAACGACTAACCGTTGATATCCCCCATCCCAACCCAAATGTCAGGACTCTACCCCATAGGAGCTGGCCAAAATTTTCCAAATTTTAACAGAGACCCTGGAGACGACATCTATTATAAACAAACTGTCTTTGGTTTCCATCAGCTGAGTTCATAATCCTTGGTTCCCATTTCAGAGAGTTGTTTATTAGGCTGGTGGGAAAGTAATTCTGGTTTTTTGCCATTACTTTTTCAAATGGCAAAAACCACAAATACTTTTGTGCCGACTTAATAGAATTGACCCAGACACAGAGATAGCATCCTGTAGAAACACATATTGTCAATTATTTCAAAGAACTATTTAAATCCTTTAATTAATGACATCTTTTCAGGTAATGTATTTGTAGCCTGCACCCCTGATGCAAGAATCTACAACTTGGAACGTTTCAATAAGCAAATAACATGAAACAGCATTGATGATTCATCCTGTTTTTCTCAGCTCAGGTTAGAAAGTTCATTTGACTTAGAATAAAATAAAACATGTTTTAAGTGAGAGAAACAGATCACAGGACCATATATGTCGTGTAATCCTGGCTTTGCAAAAACTGCACATGTATTTGCATAGAAATAAATGTAGAAGAAAAAACCTTAAGATGTTAACATCAGGCTCTCAGTAGAGGAATGGAATTATGGGCAACTTTCCTTTTTTATCTTTTTGTTGAGTTTATTGTTTGATTTTTCTGCAACCAATATGGATTAATTGAGAAAGTAAGGAAGAAATATTGATAGATGGATTCATTATCTCTATGTTTCTAGTCTGTTTTCTTATCTGCTCTTCTTTACATGTTCTGAAGGAAACATCCTGCAGCAGAAATGATAGGGTATTGGTGCTATTGGGAGCCCATGGAATTGCAATAGAGATTCTGGGGCCAATACCAGAGGGGAGGCAGGTGTGGCAGGACCTAGAATCTCAGCTCCACAAGGCCAGGGATGGATCTCTGTATCCCCATGGCCTGGCAGGCACCTGCACATAGCAGGTTTGTTGAATTGAACAAAGGGTTCTCTTCGTTTTCTTTACCAAACTTTGTTTGAGAATTGCAGGAAGAAAGAAGGAGAAGAAGGAAGAAAAGGAGGAGAGTGAGGAGGAGGAAGAGAATGTGATGTAGCTTGGATCCATGTCCCTGCCCAAATCTCATATTGAATTGCAATCCCCAGTGTCAGAGGTGGGGCCTGGTGGGAGGTGAGTGGATCATGGGGGATCATTCATTCCCATGAATGGGTTAACATCTTCCTCCTTGGTACTGTCCTCACTGTGATAAAGTATAGTCTGTTCTCATGCTACTGATAAAGACATGCCCATGACTGGGTAATTTATAAAGGAAAGAAGTTTTAATGGATTCACAGTTCTGCACGGCTGCGGAGGCCTCACAATCATGGCAGAAGTCAAAGGAGAAGCAAGGGCATGTCTTACATGGTGGGAAGCAAGAGAGCGTGTGCAGAGAATCTCCCATTTATAAAACCATCAGATCTTATGAGATTTATTCACTATCATGAGAACAGCACAGGAAATACCCACTCCCATGATTAAATTACCTGCCTCTGAGTCCCTCCCATGATACTCGGGGATTATTACAATTCAAGGTGAGATTTGGGTGGGGACACAGCACCAAACCGTATCAGAGAGTGAGTGAGTTATCATGAGATCTCGTTGAAAGTGTGCAGCACCTCCCCGTCTCAGTTCCTGCTCCTGCTCTCGCCATGTGATGACATGCCTGCTCCACCTTCACCTTCTGCCATGATTGGAAGCTTCCTGAGGCCTCCCTAGAAGCTGAGCAAATGCGAGCATCATGCTTGCTGTACAGCCTGCACAATAATGAGCCAATTAAACCTCTTTTCTTTATAAATTACTCAGTCACAGGTATTTCTTTATAGCAACATAATAATGGCCTAATAAAGGAGGAGAATGAAGAGGACGAGTAAGAGGAGGAGGAGGAAATTTAGGAGAAGGAGGAGAAGAGGGAAGATGAGGAGGAGGAGGATAAGGAGCAAAATTAGGAGGAGGAGGAAGAGGAAGGAGGAGGAATAGTCTAAATAAGTGTATTCCATTGGCAAACCACTTTCCGATTCTCCTGCCTCAGCCTCCCGAGTAGCTGGGATTATAGGCATGCGTCACCACACCTGTCTAATTTTTATATTTTTAGTAGAGACAGGGTTTCACCACATTGGCCAGGCTGGTCTTGAACTCCTGACTCCAAGTGATCAGCTGCTTCAGCCTCCCAAAGTGCTGGTATTATAGGCATGAGCCACCGTGCCTGGCCTATTGTACCCAAATTTATGGCCATGTGCATTAAATGCTTAGCTTCCACTTATAAGTGAGAACATATGGTATGCAGGAATTATTAACAAAGGAAAAATTAGCCACAAAAGCATAGCTATAGTAGATCTGAACTCTCTCTCCTGCCAATCAAATCTGACTCCAAATCGACAGCTTCATTTAACTCTACTTTTTACTTTACCTTTTTTTACTCATTTTCATTCCAAACGACTGTTTTTCTAATGGCCAAACAGGCTGCATCTTAGATAAAAAGAAATCAAACATGTTCACTTTTATTGCCCAAGAAACACCTTGCTCATAGCAGCTGTCTTCCTATTAATAAAATATATGTGATTTTTATTCCACCCAAGTTTAAATTTATGTATATTTCTATTATTGTCCAAGTCACCAAAAAAAAAATCACGTGGAAACTCTTTTAGTGGCAAATAGGGAACAAAAATGGAACAGAGACAAATGAGCTTGCAAGGCCGCCCGCTGGAACAAGTTGAGTGTATTAGTTGGTTTTCATATTACTATAAAGAAATGCCTGATGGCTGGGCACGGTGGGTTATGCCTGTAATTCCAACACTTTGGGAGGCCAAGGCGGGCAGATCACAAGGTCAGGAGATCGAGATCATCCTGGCAAATGTGGTGAAACCCTATCTCTACTGAAAATACAAAAATTAGCAGGGTATGGTGGCCCACACCTGTAGTACGAGCAACTCAGGAGGCTGAGGCAGGAAGATCACTTGAACCCAGGAGGCAGAGGCTGCAGTGAGCCAAAATCAAGCCGGTGCACTCCAGCCTGGGCAACAACAGAGCAAGCCTTTGTCTCGAAAAAAGAAAGAAGGAAAAAAAAGAAATATATGAGGCTGGTCATGGTGGCTCATGCCTGTAATCCCAGCACTTTGGGAGGAGGCAGAGGTGGGCAGATCACCTGAAGTCAGGAGTTCGAGACCAGCCTGGCCAATGTGGGGAAATCTCATCTCTACTGAAACAAACAAACAAATTAGCAAAGCATGGTGGCACGCACCTGTAATCCCAGCTACTCAGGAGGCTGAGGCAGGAGAATCACTTTACCCCGGGAGATGGAGGTTGCAGTCAGCCAAGATCATGCCACTGCACTCCAACCAGGGCCACAGAGCGAGACTCTCTCTCTCAAAAAAAAGAAATACCTGACAACCTGAGACTGGATCATTTATAAAGAAAAGAGATTCAATTGGCTCACAGTTCTGCAGGCTATGCAGGAAACATAGTGGCTTCTGCTTTTGGGGAGGCCTTGGGAAGCTTCCAATCATGGCAAAAGGCAGAGAGGACGCAGGCGTCTTACATTGCAGAAGCGGGAGCAACAGAAAGGGAAGGGAGAGGTGCCATGTGCTTTTAAACAGCCCAATCTCAGGAGAACTCACTCACTAACACAAAAGCAGCACTGAGGGGATGGTGCTAAATCATTCAGGAGAAATCCTCTCCCGTTGTTGGGGTCCGTGAGATCGGCACGTCTGCCGGGCGTCTCTTGACCAGCAAGAGGGTCCTAATACCTGGAAGAGAGAGTGCGCAGAAGAAAAGAGAGATAGAGAAAAATGGGTCTGGAGGTCTGAAATGAGCTGTGCTCAGATCAGCGATTTATTCTTTGTGCACAAGAGCTTATATATGTTTTTTCATACAGTGACTG